>JACEFO010000811.1:0-79720 GCA_015342445.1 Digitaria exilis | reverse complement strand
ATTATCTAGTGCATATCCTGCAACATGATTTTTGTCAAAACTTTTACCACCTGAAGATGGTCTTTCTAGATGTAAGATGGTTACCAAAGTTAAATTGAAATTTATAATGGAAACACCACAAAGTTTCAGCCCCAAAATAAAAAGGGAACATATGGTTCGGGTGCTGAAAATCCATCTAAACCGAGAAGCCTAGATTGAAAGTTTTGACCAACTTAACCACTAGATCCGCGTCTGAGATACAAAGCAATGTGTAGCTTACCAAATTCCTGCTACCTGACCAAAGATGAATAACTCTGGATGTTAGATCTGTTTACTACAAATTCTCTTCCACTCATTTCCAGCTCTCATGTCTTCCACTCACTTTCTACCCCTTCGACAATTGAAGTAAATCAATGGTATGTAACAATTTCACTCCACTCTCTTGGCCCAGTGCCTTTTTAATCCCTCTTGTTTCCTTTTTGTGAAATAGGAAATTGTTTGGTGTGCTTTGACATGGACCAATTGGTGAAGGTTGGATGTCAAGCATGAGTCGTGCCTCCGTTGTTGTCTGATTCTAATACAGTCTAAACTCATACCTTGATTCAGGTGTCTTCACCAACTCTCTCATAACCGATTTTGATTACTTAACTTTGGTTTACATTGATACCTTGTACCGAAGTAACTTGATTCCTTAATCCTTGGATCCTATGCTGTTGTTCTTGCTCAAGATAATATAATAATTGAAATGAATATGCAAAATTGGGTCAATGTCACTTTTTCTATGCTAATCCAGTTATAGATACAATATGCATTTTATTCCTTTATAAGCAATTCATGTGCATGGGCATTACATATCCAATAACATGTCATTTGCATCATGATAATCTTTTGGTACCTAACCACATGTGCATCTAACTCATGAATGCTTCTTCCTCCTGGTGTCAATTGAGTTGTTCCCTCTGAATTTATTGTGGTATTGTATTCCCTAACCTATGGTGCCGTGATGGAACCTAGGACCTCGTGTGTGCGCTGCAGCCACACGCTTGAGTCACTTGGAGCACGCTGGTATCTTGGTATGTGGGAATATGACCCACAAAGACATTTATTGACAACCCAAATCGATACTTCCTTACTCTCACTAATTGATCCGCAATAATGACTTTTAATTATGTGGTGTGAGGTCTACTAACTTGCATCACGGCATGTACATCATACTCTCATAAGCATTTGCACCATACGCTCATGTGCATGTGCATCATATCATGTGCACCTCATCATGAACGTGCCATGTATACCATGGTAAAGTGCATAAGTTTGGCAATTTGGCAATTAAGATAAAATTTGAACACGAATTTCCCAGAATTTCCATACCACACCACCTTTTCTAGGTGTATTCCCTCCTTGCCATAAGCAAATCTTTTATTGCCCCACTCTTCCTTTAGGCTCATCTTAGAATTTGGGCAGCAACCCCGTGTAACGTCATGTCATGATCGTAGTATGATGTGGGCTAGTTTTAAAAATCTTTTGGGCACTCTTGTCATCTCATAACCTCGTTGATCATTAACCATCCCTTTTCTCTTAGGAGAATGCTAAAGAGTTCATTCCTTGTTCCTGTTGATATAAAAGTAGGTAAATCATTGTTTAATTAAGACCTACAATTGGTTAAGCGTCTTGCCCGTGACTATCTACAGTCTCAAAGATCACCTTTGCCTTCTGTTTCTCCCACCATCACGTCAGGGTCTCAAGGGCCAGTTTGACCCCCCCCTGTATCCGTGCGTCGTGTGCTCTGCCCCGTTCACCAGTCCACTATCACCTTCGTTGTTTTTCCCTACCGCTGCTGGCCAACGCTCCCCCAGTCGCCATCGTACCACCGTCCCGTCACCCAGGGAATCTCATTGCCGGCCCCTACCTCCTGCTGTCGACACACCACTATCGCTGCTCTGCTCTGGCCGTCGATAAATGCAGCCTCTCCAATGGCTGCCATCACTCCAAGGTGCTCCACTTGAGTCACACCACTCCACCGCTCTCGCCTCTCTTCGGCGACCTCCACGGTACCCAAGCTGCCCATTCTCCACCGTGTCCTCCGTTCTTTGACAAGCAAGCTCTGCCTCCACCTTTTTGTAAAGCCACGAGGAAGTGCCCCTCCCGGCAACCACCTTGTCGTTTAACCAAGGTCTACGGCACCAACTTCATCGAAGAAGAAGTTCGAGCAGAAGTCACCTGAGGATTCCACAAGAATTAAGTCGACGAGCAAGGAAGATTTCGACTTTTTGACACCATCCATGGCTTGCCCATTCTTTTCCCCGATTGGCCCTGAAGTTCACTGGACAATAGTGGTGTATTACTTTTGCCTTGTGTGCCAAATCTTGATGCTCTTAGCTTTCCATGTCTACATTCATCACCGCTCCCACATGAACAACGTTGATGTTGTATCGGAGATCCGGTATCAATTATCATCTCCAAGCTGTGAACCTGTAAGAACTTGGGTGCGTAGTATCTGCGTTTCTTTAACCAACACCTCTTTCTTCTAATAAAATGTCCACCTTTCCTCCCTATGCGAATCTCGGGACGAGATTCTTTTTAAGGAGGGTAGGCTGTAACACCCCTGGTGTTTAAAGCGTATAAATAAGAGTGATTAAACAAACTAAGGAACTATGAACCCTAAAACTAAATCACTAGTAGGAATGAGAATTATACATGAGGATTGTTAAGTTTGTACTCGTGCCTTGGTTCTTGAATTTTGAACCCTACAAAAACTTTTCTAGTACAAATCTAAACATCTTCTCTTACAAGTTGCACGGCAAAACTCTAAATACATATTCTCTAGACGACGCATAAAAATTTCCTAAAAAGAAATCAGGATTGAACGGCAAATTAAGTAATGCTTCTATGTCCTAAAGGTCTTAAAGGACTAATGGCTCATATGAAGTCAACGCACGAAATGATTCCAACTAGCGATATTAATGACCTTCAGAAGACAAGGTTCTAATTTAAAATTTTAAATAAGAGTTGTGCACATCACAAACGTCTGATCAATATGAAAGGTTTGGGAAAGTATGTTCTAATTATAAAACCAAACCACTTTCTCAAATGAAAGTTGTGTATCTAAAAATGTCATTTGCAACCTTGGTGAGTTATGTATAACTCAGATACTTAATCTACCAAACATAGGAAATCAAGTTTGAAAGACCAACTTAAACATGGGATGAAAAACACACGGTCACACACCCTTTTTAAAGGAGCTCACCTTGGGCTATAAATAGAATAATATTTAGAGTGCTCCTGGTGTTCTTTAGTAAAATAATTGTTAATGATTTAATGTTAGGGTTAAACACTTGGACTAATAAAGCTTGTAGATCTAATCATGGCCTACATGTGGCAATCTTGAGGTTTTAATAATAAAATGAGATTTTGTTCACAATATGAGCTTTCATAAAATACAAAGGATGTAAATTAATTAATATTTAATATATGTCAAGTTGTTAAGGACATAATTAAAAGTTGAGCATATAAAATAAATAAGCTTTTAACCTCCATGTATGTGTCCATGTTTTAATTTTAAGTTAAAATAAGATTTTTACTCTCAAAATAAAAGGAGGTAGGACTTTAAATTGAAAACTCTCTTTGAGCATTATACCTCTGATGTTTAGTGACACTATTGAAGGGTCTAAGAAAGGAGGGAGAGGTTAAATAAAATAATTAATAAAAAGGAAGATAAGGACAGAAATCTCAAGATTTTGGTACTGAACTTAAAATCTCCGACAATAAGAGTTGCTGTCATCACAGATACAACCCTTCATAACAAATCTCGCCACGGCGTTCGCTCCGCTTGTTGACCCTCGAACCAGCATGTCCGTCACGATCGAGCTTACCCAGTATTGTCCGTCACGATCGAGCTTAGCCCGGATGTCCGTCACGATCGAGCTTACCCAGTATGTCCGTGACGATCGAGCATGTCCGTGATGATCGAGCCTAGCCAGTATGTCCGTGACGATCGAGCCTAGCCAGTAGTTTCCGTCACGATTCGAGGCCACACGATAGGACCCTCGAGGCCCCGCAGTCCGTCACGATTCGAGGCCGCACGTTAGCACGCTCGAGGCTTCGCAGCCCAGCTCGAGGGGGCACTTACCCTCGAGCGACGTTCCGTCACGCTCGAGGCTTCGCAGCCCAGCTCGAGGGGGCACTTACCCTCGAGCGACGTTCCGTCACGCTCGAGGCTTCGCAGCCAAGCTCGAGGGGCACTTACCCTCGAGCGACGTTCCGTCACGCTCGAGGCTTCGCAGCCAAGCTCGAGGGGCACTTACCCTCGAGCGACGTTCCGTCACGCTCGAGGCTTCGCAGCCAAGCTCGAGGGGGCACTCACCCTCGAGTGGCGTTTCCGACCGTTCGAGGCTCGGCAAGCTCGAGCTTGCGGTTCAAGCTCGAAGCGCCGTAGCGCCTGGTCGAAGTGCCGGTCCAAGCTCGAAAGTTGTGTCCCACACCTCAAACTCCAACTTTTAATTTTACACGTTTCGAAGTTCAGCTCAAATTTTTGGAGAAAGTTCAAAAGGGGCAAAGAAACTCCACGGGGCTGCTAGCTCGCCCCTGGCGCGCTCTGCTCCGGCCGGAGTCCGGCCGCCACGTGGCCGGCGTGTGGCGGAGACCGCGTCGGGTCGGCCGAGCCGTGGCGGCAGCTAGCTCTTGTCCTCACGCGTTTGTCCAAGCCTTCCGTACCGTCACGTCGCGAGCGACGGCGCACTGCTGCCTCGCGCCGCGGAGCGCCATCATACGGTCGCGCGCCGCCGTGGCCGCACGCGCGCACGCGCCGCGCCGAGCGCACTGCAGGCGGTAGAGTCCGTTCGCGTCGCGCCAAAGCCTCTGCTGAGGATCTCCACTTCATCACGCGATGATCTTTGACGCCCAACCGCGCGTATGCACTCTGTTCGAGATCGCCGCGCCAGCAATGGCGACCGCGACAGCCACCCACGCGCTCGCACGCTCCCGAGGCCGCACTGTGCCACTGTCGCGTGCCCAAGCACTCCACCGCGCACTCCCACCCCTCCTCTCACTCGCTCACTTGGCCATTTTCCACTTCCCCGCGCTCGCTCGGTCTTCTTCTTCCTCGCGCCGCGCGAACCGAGCCGAGCTCCTCCGAGAAATTCGCCTCCCACACTCCACCATTCCCAAATTCGTCGCGCACGAAGCTAGACCTCTACCCTAGCTCCATTTCCCCCCACTTTCCCCAAGCTATTGTCCCTTCTCCGGCGAGAATTCGGGATTTCCCCCAAATCGCGATTTTCGGCCGCCGGAGCACCCGCACGTCGAGACCCTACTCCGAGCCGTCCCCGAGGTCAACCGAGCACGCCATTGGCTTCCTCGAGCTCCACTAGTGCTCTAGGACCCCTCGAACCTCGGCGAACGACCCCGAGCTCACCGGCGTAGAAGCCGCGGAGGCCGCGCCGCCACCACCTCGTCGCCGGCAAAACTCCGACCACCCCCGGCCTCCAAACCGTCCCCAACCGACTCGTGGTGAGCCCAGAAAGCTTTCCCCCCACTTCCCCGAGCCTAGTTCGCCGCCGTTTGGCCGGCGCAACTCCGGCGAGAGCCGAGGGCCTTTCTTCATCGTCTTCGTTTGTCTAGGGGTCTCTGCGCAAAAGTTCAGGGACTCGTTCACGAAGTTTTGAAAGTTCTAGGGTTCCCTGCGAAAATAGATTCTTAAAACTAGATTTGTTTTTCCCGAATCTTGTAAAATCCATTAAAAATCGTACAAAAATCAGAAAAATGCAAAAAAATACTCTCTGGATTCGTGAGAGTCTAAACTACAATCTCTATTAGACATGTTTATACTTTTGATGAACTGTTTTTGAGCTAAAAGTCAAACTATGAAAATGGAAAGTAGTGCACCATTTCAAATCCAGAGCTCCGCTAGGGTTGAGGTTTGGATATGTTGTGTGTAGTGACTTTGGACAGCTTGTGTCCAAAGGGGACCTAAAAATATGGACTGTAGCTCCAGTTATAAATTAAAATGTGTTTTCTGTCTTTTTGCAGTGCAGAAATCTTTAAAAATAATCTGTGCAGTGAAAAATCACCATTTTGCTCCAGAGGACTAAAAACTTGTTAGCACACCTGTGAAAAATGAAAAACTTAATTTTTGCTCTGTTTAGGTTAGCAAATGAATAAATATGTGTTTTTGGATAGGAATTTATTGAGGACTACCCAAGGGTTATTTTGAGCCACCACTTGGCCAGAGCCCTCCTTGTACTTATGACTAGCTTTGGTAGGAAGATTTCCTGAATTGGATGTATTTCCAATTTTATATGAATTTATTTCATGTCTGCAGGCAGCAGATTGAATTAATTTTAATAAATTATGTGTAGCTCAGATTTAGCTAAATTTTGGAGTGAGCTTAGCTCTTATACTCCAGTAGCTGTCATAAAGTTTATAGATAAAAATGATGAGCAGAAAAGGAGAAACAAAAATGCGAAGTAATCTAGATGGAAATCGATTTATATAAAAGATAAAACCTTTTGGTTAGTTAGTTAGAATAAAATAAGTGGAATCTGAAATTCCAGAACAGCCACCCTAAGTTATGCATCTCATGTAGAAGGCGCTATCCCGGACGGCGACTACCACCTCATCCCCACAGACGAGGAAGAAGTCCCGGAGGAAGGTGCCGGTGCAGGATCGACCAACCCGGAGGCTAACCCCCAGTCCGAGCAAGAAGGCAAGCCCCGGAGCATAACCTAACTTTACCAAATCATGCACTTTGAATTCTCTATGTTTGTGCATTTACGTTTCAAGGAGTTGATTGAATACCTTAGCTGCACATTTCCTAGTACCTTTGACTTGCAGCACTAGTAAGAAAGGATCGATAGGGCATTGCTCTAGGTCCGTTACAAGTCGAGTGATTTCCTGTCACTCGCGAGACATAGGAATTGCTTGTCTTTACTTATGTTGGAATCATAAGGATTGACGGGCGGGATGGCAGATGTAGATCTCCCGTCCGTGTATGATAATTGATTTAAGGTCGAAATGTGTGGTAGAGTGTGTCAAGTTTTTGAACGTACCACATGCATGCCGATGTATGGGGATCGGTAAGCCCGGTACCAGATTGAAGCAGCTAGGGCCGATAGCCATCTCTCCTTGGAAACTTTGTTTTCCCCTGCCGTACACTTGTGGATATATGCGTGAGACTGTGAGTGAAGCAGTAAACCTTTATCCTAAGGAAATGGACCCGGTTCCGAATTGTGGATCGATGGGAAAGGTTGGGAAATGCTTGTACCTTTTATAGCAAGCAGAGTATCCGTGTGTGTTGGGTTTCCTCTGGCCAGGTAGCAGAAATTCGGTTCGAACTGTCCGCTTCTCGCGGTTAATGAGACTGCTTGACCGCCTTGCTACATTGAGTAACAAGTGGAACTTTGAGATTGATAAACTTGTTGTATGAATTAAATTGTATTGCACCACTTGTATGCTTAGGAAGGATGCTAATCTAGAATGGTTAAATCTACTAGAATATGATGCTAAAACTTGAAAGCAAGGACCTACTCTTAGTTGCTTTTTGGCAAACAAACCCACCAGCCAAAAGCCTCTCATGGTCTAGATGTCGGTGATGTAGTTTTCACCCGACGGGTAAGCCTTGCTGAGTATTAGTATACTCAGCCTTGCTTGTGGCATTGATTTACAGGTACACCTTTGGATGTCGATGCTTTGTCTTGGCCTACCCAGGTTCCACCTGGCTGGCACATCGAATGGGTTCCGTCCACTGCCGAGGATCAGAAGGAGTAGCACCGTGGCAGGCTTCAGCATGGTGTTATTTGTATCGTCGTTAGTTTATTTACTTCCGCTGCAATGAACTATTTTATTTCCGCTGCAAGACTTTGATACTCTGATTTCATTTCAAACTTGGTTTGTAATAACTTGTGATACCTATTTGTGTAAGTTAATTTGTGGAATGTTGTAATCTCTGGAACTCACCTTCGTGTGGGCGTGCTGTTGTTTCGATCAAGAAAAGAACGTGGTTAATCGGGTTTAATCCGACGGCGCTCCAGCTTATTCCGGATTAAGTGCCTGACTACTCGGTTAGTGGTCCCGGGGTACTTAACTTGGAATAATTTCGGAGTGGAACCGCCACAGGCTGCGGCTCGAGGGGGTAGCGACGACTTATGTAGGGGCGGTGGAGATCCCCTTGGCGTGCACGCCAAGCCGCGAGGAGGCGTGCGCATGGCGGATTCGCGGCGGTGGAGTCCGGCTCGGGGACGACTCGAGGTAGAAGACGACGCCGACATGTGGGCCCGAGCCGTCAGCCGCTGCGGAGGAAGAGAGGGCGCTGCGCTGTGGTGGGCTGGGCTACTCGCTGGGCCGTGGCTCTGCTGGGCCGCGCGATGGAGGAAAGAAGGGTTGGGCCGCGGGAAAAAGAAAAGGAAGAAAAAGATGAGGAGTGGGCCGGCTGGGCTGAAAAGAGAGAGAGAAAAGAAAAGGTTTTTCTTTTATTCAAACACTCATTTGAATTCAAATTCAAATTCAAATTTGAAGTCAACAATAAAAAACAAATGCACCAGCATGAATGCAACAATAATGTTTCTATACCCTATATTTGCTTTTAATTATTCAAAAATTTTTGTTTTCCTACATTATTTATGAGCACTCAAATAGGAAAACCAATTAATTACTAATTTTTTTAAATAGGCATTTTCAGGGTGTTACAAGTACATGGCGCCCGAAGCAGATTCAAGCCCGGGCCGACCACGTCAACTCGACCCCTGTCAAGGGGCAGGATCAAGCCACGTGTCCACGACTCCCCGGCGGACTCCGGATCACCTCCGATTCCCGCCAGGGTTCAACGATCAGGACCGTGACAGCAACCCCGCGGGTACCCAGGAACTCTGGTTCCAGATCCCGTGGGACGAAGACTTCACCGCGTAGATCGTGCGCGCCTCAGTTTCCCTTCGGGCTAACGAACTCAGCCGCGATCTACCAGAAGCACCTGAAGAAGAAAGTTCTACAATCTCGCCAAGCAACCTCGGATCTTGTCATGACCTCAACTCCCTCGGGGGTTATCGTTCATTGGCCTGACATGGACCCCGAGGTAGCTCTCCTCGAAGCAAACGTACCCTCCACGGTACGGGACATTCTACCTCTGCTCCCCTTCCAAGAAGGCAGAGAACTCCCTGTTGCCATGAGTAACAGAAAAACCGGGCCTAACAACCCCGGTCGCCAGTCCTGTGTGATCCTCAATGATCACAGCGACGAGGAAGTTGTCTTCGACGACGCTCCAACTGAGGAAGGAGAGACCGATGCGGACCGAGAACTCCGTGTCGAGCGCAACCGCAACCGTGCCCTCCGACGTCGCTTCATTCAGAGGAAAAACCTCAACTCTGAGTTCGACAAGGAAGGCATCTTCAACTCCCCTGTGGCCAACATCTTGTTCGGGGTCAGCGTCTTCGAGGGGTTCCAAACTACCCCCGAGATTAACCTTGCCAAAGCCCGCCTAGAAGCCGCAGCGGTCGTGGTTGATCGCTTGGACGGAGGCCGCTCCGCCTCCAAAAGCAAGAGTTCTTCGCGCCACCAAGCACCGTCAGCCAGGCGTCAGAGCAGCCACTACGGCAGCTCCGCAGGACGAACAAAGGACATGACCAGGCCTCGTGAAGAAACCCGCCGTCCTCGCGAGGAACCCCCCAGGTCCCAGCGCCGCGAAGAACCCCGTCCGTCTCGCTCTCACATTACACTGAACGATGCCCGCAACGACATCATCCGGATCCGAGAGGGGAGAGCTACCTCCCACGTTGCGGATTCTGCGGGAAGAATACGAAGCACTTCTTCACGGATTGAAGATGGCCATTACCCTCAGTATCAAGCGTCTGCTGGTATATGGGGATTCAATGTTGGTGATCAAACAAGTCAACAAGGACTGGAATCGAAACCATGAAGACATGGATGCGTACTGTGAAGAAGTTCGCAAGTTGGAAAAGCACTTTCTCGGCATCGAATTTCACCATGTCGAGCGAGATTACAATGTCGCTGCAGACGTCCTATCAAAGTTGGGTTCTTCTAGAGCAGAGGTGCCTAGTGGGGTGTTCGTCAATGAACTCTCCAAACCATCAATCTCTGCAGCAGCAACTTCCGATGATACAACCTCAGCTTTGAGGTTATGCTCATTGACGCCGCTTGGTGCGCTCCAATTATAGACTACATCTTGCACGACAGACTCCCTGCCGAGAAGGCAGAAGCTCAGCAAATTGCTCATCGTAGCAAGTCCTATATTATAATTGGAGATACACTGTACCGACGTGGCGCACGCTCTGGCGCATTGATGAAATGCGTCTCACAGCAAGAAGGAGTCAACATCTTGGTGGAAATCCACGCGGGTGAATGTGGCAATCATGCAGCTTCCCGCACTATCGTGGGCAAAGCTTTCCGTGCCGGGTTCTACTGGCCTACAGCTCTACACGATGCTGAGGAAATTGTTCGTCACTGCAAGGGTTGTCAATATTTCGCTCATCACTCACATCAGCCTGCGCACAAGATCAAAATGATACCTCCGTCATGGCCGTTCGCATGCTGGGGGCTTGATATGATTGGGAAACTACCCAGGGCGCCTGGTGGATTTGAATACTGTTTCGTCGCCATTGACAAATTCTCAAAATGGATAGAAGTCTTTCCGGTTGTCAAACCAACCTCTGAGAAAGCAGTCCAATTTCTCCAAGAGTTGATTCTTCGCTTCGGGATACCACACCAAATCATCACAGATCTGGGTACTACCTTTACAGGCAACAAGTTCTGGGATTACTGTGAAGATCGCAGCATCGAGGTATCCTATGCCTCTGTTGCTCATCCTCGTGCCAATGGACAAGTTGAAAGAGCCAATGGCATGCTCCTCGATGGACTTAAAGCACGCATGGAACGAACCCTGAAGAAAGCGGAAGGCCGGTGGATGAAAGAACTCTTTCCAGTTGTCTGGGGCCTACGATCTCAACCCAGTAAAGCTACAGGGCAATCTCCCTTCTTCCTGGTGTATGGATCAGAGGCCGTTCTACCTGTTGACGTCATGCATGGTGCTCCTCGCATTGAGGAATTTCAAGAAGCCATAGCGGATGAACAACTGATGCTGGAGGTTGATACGGCTGAAGAAGTACGACTGGCAGCCTTGTTACACAACGCTGCCTATCTATAGGGTATTCGTCGATTTCATGACAAGAATGTGAAGACAAGATCATTCCAAATTGGAGACTTGGTGTTACGACGAATCCAGAATACAGTCGGTCATTCCAAGCTTACTTCACCATGGGATGGTCCATTTATTGTTTCCAAGGTCCTCAAGCCAGGCACCTACAGACTTCAAACAGAAGATGGTGTGGATTTACCAAATCTTTGGAACATAGAACATCTACGCAAATTCTACGCGTAGTTGCTTCATTACAACAGTGCTTCGGCATCGCAAGAACCAAATGCTTCGGCATCTAGAGTTCTTCCGTAAACATTGCTCCGGCAATATATGAACTGGTTGCTTCGGCATCATATGTTCTTTTGTACCGTTGTTTCGGCAACGAGAAATATTTCAATAAAGCTCCCTTTACTGGGTTGTTTATTTTGTCTTCGTGACATCATTCAAAACTTCCGTGTTCTTTCTAGACTCGGACAGTTTCCTCTTCCTGCATTCGGAGCCCATAAATGAGGTCTATCCGGGTTCTTTCGGGGCCAAGAACGGGTCTGTTCCTCCACTTTCATTAATTTACGATGATTTTCAGCTTCAAGCTGCCGCTCCATGGGTCTTATTGGGTTCTTGTTTCGGCAAACCATATACAGTTTGTTCCCAAGTATCCTCCCGGGGTACACTCTAAAAGATAGCTTATGCTATAAGAAATCTCCCTGGGTTCCTTCGGGTCCTTAACAGGGCTGCTTTTCGACAGTTAAAATTTACGCCATGTATATTTTGACTACGTCCTGGTTATTACAACAGAGACAACCCCGGAATTCTTAGAAATTCATGGTTTTTTCTTCAAAAGCATGGGAATATTATATTTCATTGCATGATACTTATATCACAATAATATTTGTTCCATTTACAATCTAAGGCTCTGAGCAATTGCTTCAGCAACTGGCTCGGCCTCTTGCTTCAGGTCCCTGAAGGCGGCTTCAGTACAATTCGGCTCTGTGCCTTCTACAAGTTTGCCTATATCTACTTCAGGGTACCTGGACCTAATTACAGCAAGGACATGCACAAGACAAGCTTTTGATGATCTCTTGATATAAGCCTTCAGCTGTCGTGGCATGGCCTTCAGGCGTTCCAGGAAAGATAACGGCGATGCAGGGTCTTCCGGGACTAGGGCCTTCACCACCGGGTTCGCTGCCTTCTCTAGCAGTAATATCCGGTTTAAGGCTTTGGCCAGGTCGTCGTCTGACTTCTTCATCAGCCGCAAGGATTCTTCCAGCTCTGACATCCTCCTAGTTGCCTGCTCAAGCTTCTCGTCCAGCACTTTCTTGTCTGCAAGATGCTTCTGCGCTTGGACGAGTTCCCTGGATAGCTGATTCTTCTCTTCGCGAGCATCGTCCAGTTCCTTGGCAAGCTTCTTTTGCTGCTCAAGGACGTGAATCAATTGCGCGCCAGCATCCTTGTGTTGTTGGACCGCTACTCTGAGTTCTTCTTTGATACCATCATGTTCAGCAGAGAGGGTCTTCAACGCTTCTTTGTGACGGTTGGCCAAGTTGGACCAATCCGTCATCTTGCTCTGGGTTGTTGTCAGCTGCTGTTGCACCCCTGCTCACACAAGACAATGACAGAGTTGTTATTTAACAAAGGCAAAGGATATTTCGTTACAAGCTTCTGGTAGTGACAGAGTACCTTTGAGCTCTGCTTTCGCTGCTGCAAGTTTCTTCTTCATGTCCTCCTTCTCCGCGACCAATTCCTTGGTTCGCAGATGTAAGGTTCGGATCATGTCGGCGTCTTCCGCCTCCTGGAGCTTGCGGTCTTCGCGTTCACGCTCCAGCTCCTTTTGGAGACGGTCCGCCTTGGCGTGCATCAAGGAGATGTTGTGGAGATATTCTGTTTTCTTCCTTGATGCCTCGCTGACAGCCTGCAAAACAATTATCATGAGATATATTCAAGGTGCACTACGAGAACAGGGTTGTTCCACGGACCTTGAAGTAGGCTACTGCTCTCTCGGCGTGGTACAATCCCCTGTCAATATGCTGCTCATCCTCCTCCGCGTCCAAGATGAACTCGAAGCTTTGCGGATTTGGATTGAGCATTGGATCGTAGCTTCCGATGCGGAAGCTACCGACTTCTTCTTCAGCTCCAGTACCCCTGGGTACTCTGGGGATTTCTTCAATGTTTTGCTCTTGGGTTGATCCTTCAGCTTGTTTACCCCTTGAGCACTCTGCCTCTGCCCTGGTCTGGGTTGTTTCTGTGACGCTCGGGGGCTTCGCAGAGTTCTGGTCACGGTGCTCTAGTTCTGATTCTTCAATCACCGCCCGAGTGACCAGATGTTCAATGTCTGCCAGCACCTCAGCAACTGTTTCTTCAACTTGTGCTCCTTCTGGTACTGGCAGGTCTGATGGCACGGCTGTTTGAACCATCGGCAGGGTTGTTCCTGGCATTACCCTGGGTTCTTCGGGCACTGTGGCCTCTGGTTCTACAGCTGCCTGGTCAACCGGGGGCTCTTCCCTGGTTGTTGCTGGCATTTCTTCAGTTCTGAAACAAAAACTTTGTTAGTCACAATCATATATATTACGAAGGTGCATTCCGTACTGCTCGACAAGATACTTACATGGTGGGAGGCCGCATGGGGATCTCTGGCTCCCCCAAGGTGAACTCTTCTTCACCTACCTGCTCTGGCGCCGATGGTCCAGTTGGACAGGGTTCTTTAACCATTGGCGTTGTCCTTATGAATGGCGCGGAGATAGGATTGAAGATGTTGTGCAGGATTTCTTCATCTGATAGTGGTTGCCGAGCAGAGCTGCCTTGCTGCGGCATGCTGGTTCCAATTTCTCCAATGGCTATCCCCCCTGAAGTTGATGTCTTGGGTTGTGGGGATACCTTTGCCCTTTCCTCTGGGATGGTCCTGGTTCGGGGCTTGGGCAGTGTACGTGCTCTCTTGGGCACAGGTGCTTGTACCTCTGTTGGTGCTGGTCTCTTGGACCTTTCACCTCCCTTGGAGGTTGCCTCTGCTTTGGCAGGGGTTCCTTCTGACGCCTGTTGTTCAACATGAGCAGCTGGCTTGTCAGATTCTTTAGTTGCAGATTGTATGTGTTGGCGTACTTGATCTCTTATCCCTGGATCCACACAGCACGCCAACAACGCTGCTTCTTCGGTATTGGTTGGGTCCAGGGGCGGCAGACTCACATAAAGTGACCGCCGGGCTTCATACTGTGATGATCAAGACATTAGTTCATAATATATTTTCAACAATAAGGCAATATATTGCTTTCAGTTATGGATCTTACCTCAGGTGTCATGGTGATTGCAGAAACTTCCATTATCTCTGGAAGTTGTTCATCGTTGACCACCAGAAACTTCTTCACGAGTTGATTAATCCTCTTCTCTGCCATGTCTCCGGTGGCATTCCTGGAGGGGTCAGATTCTCCAGAGTACAAGTACCCTGGATTACAGCGTTGTTTGCATGGTTGGATTCTCCTCAGCAGGAACGAACGATAGACCATGGCTCCTGTCAGCCCTTGTGATTTAAGATCTCTGATCATACTAAGCAGCTCAGGGATCTGCATCGCTTGATTCACTCCAATTGTTTCACTCCAGAATGGTTTCATTACTGGGGGATTCCCTGAGCGGCTCGGTAGCTGCGGCTGGTGGTTCCAAGCATAGAGCCACTCCTTCTGCTAGTCCTTCAGGCTCTCTTTGGTTGTATACTCCAAATATACCGGCCTCATGCCCTGACGGAACTGGATGACTACTTTTCCTACCACCTGTAAGGGTCCGCTTGAGGTTTTCACTCTGAACAGGTGGCGGAACAACGCGAAATGCGGATCTATTCCAAGAAATGCTTCGCACAAATGGATATAGATTGACAGATTCAAAATGGAATTGGGGTTCAGATGACACAACTCAATCCCATAAAACTGCAAGACACGACGGACAAAATCGCAAGTCGGCATACCAAAACCAACTTCGTAAAATGCCTTCCATACCGCGATTTCCTCGGTATCTTCAGTGGGGTACTCGTGCCCGTACGCGCACCTCCACCGAGAGATTTCTTGGGCCGCTAGGAACCCATCTGCTTCCAGGGTCTTGATATTCTTCTCCTTCAGATTACTGGTTGGCCAGTCACTGATTGGATCTTCGATGATTGGCATGTCTCCTGTGGACGCTGCCTTTTCGGTCGTTATGACCTCCTTCATGGCTTCCGCTTTCCTCTTTGCGCCTTTGCTTCGGCTGGATCCTTCACCACCAGCCATTGGGGTCTTCTGAGATTTGGTGTGGATTGGATCTAGGTTGGGGGAGGATGCGGAAGATTTCGCGTGATCTCCGGATAGCAAGCAGAGAGGCTGTCGCAAACCCTAGATCTGTTTCGTAAAAGGCGTGCGGATACAAAGGGTCGCGGACGGTTTATATTGGCTTTTCGAAGCGTTACTTTGGTAATTTTCAATTTTGGTCCTTTCTTGATCCTATATTTGAATTCGTTCAAATTTAGGCTCGGGGGCTGTGGACATATTTTCAGGAAATATTTTTCTGAGAATTTTTGGCTTCAATTGATAAATTTATGAGGAATTCTAAAAGAATTCAGGTTTCTTTGGAAATTGATTCTCTTTTGGTTCGGACTTCGAAAGAGCCTCGAATTTCTTTTTCAAAGATAAACGAGGCTCGGGGGCTGCCCAATTGGGCGCACCTAGTCGGTGCACACCAATCCGAACTTCGAGAAGATTTATGAGCACATCATTACCTATTGAACAGCATGGTTGCAACTTCCAAGAGCAAAGAACCCTGTGGGTCTCAAAGAACCCTGGTGGATTTCAAAAGAACTCTGAAGGACTTCAAAGAACTCTGTACTTTCAACAAGGCTGTTCTTCAGGAGATAAGGTGCTCGGGGGCTTGTGGGTGTAGAGTCCTGACGGACTAAACAACCCTGGCGGCCCATCCTATGGGCCGGCCCACGTACAATACTTGACGCACAAGACAAGGATTAGTCCTAGTTGGTTTGGATAAACTGTACCAGGGAATTAGAGATTAACTTGTAAAAGACTCCTACTCCTGTACGGTCTCCATGTAACCCTGCCCTCCGGACTATATAAGGGGAGGCAGGGACCCCCTCCAAAACATCAGATCAATACAAGATACACCATACAGGACGTAGGGTATTACGCTCCGGCGACCCGAACCTGTCTAAATCGTCTCTTGTCACCTTCGGCTCTAGATTCTCGACGACTTCTCCCTAAACCCTTCTCTCGGGGCACCCCCTCGAGAACGTTTTCAGCATAATTCGCCGACAGTCAGACCGAGAGGACGAATCAGATATTGGAGGATATGTTGAGGGCATGTGCATTACAGTATGGGAGTAGTTGGGAGAAGAGTTTGTGTTATGCAGAGTTCTCGTACAACAACAGCTACCAACAGAGTCTCAAGATGTCACCATTTGAGGCGTTGTATGGAAGGAAGTGCAGGACACCATTGTTTTGGAATCAGACTGGAGAAGGTAAAGTATTTGGACCTGAGGTCTTGAAGCAGGCAGAGGAACAAGTGCAGGTTATCAGGCAGAATTTGAGAACAGCTCAGACACGGCAGAAAAGTTATGCAGATATAAGGCGACGAGATCTCAGCTTCGAGATTGGTGACTTTGTGTACCTCAAAGTGTCACCAATGAGAGGTGTGAAGAGATTCAATGTCAAAGGCAAGCTAGCACCTCGATACATTTGACCATTCAAGATCTTGGAACGGAGAGGTGAAGTGGCCTATCAGTTAGAGTTACCAGAGAAATTGGCAGGAGTGCATGATGTGTTCCATGTGTCCCAGCTGAAGAAGTGCTTACGGGTGCCAGAGGAACAGATTGCATTGGAGGAATTGAATGTGTAGGAGGATCTTACTTATGAGGAGTATCCGGTCAAAATCTTAGAGGAGTCCGAGAGGGTCACCAGGAACAAAGTGATACGTATGTGCAAGTTTCAGTGGAATCGTCATACAGAGGATGATCTCAAGGCAGAATATCCACATCTCTTCCAATCTACGTCCGAATCTCGAGGACGAGATTCATCTTAAGGGGGGTAGGTTTGTAACACCCTAAAAATGCCCTATTTAAAATTTAGTAATTAAATGGCTTTTTATATTCAAGTGCTCATGAAAGATGTAGGGAAAATAAAAATCTTGAATAATTAAAAGCAAATATAGGAATAGAAACATTATTGTTGCATTCATGCTGGTGCATTTGTTTTTGATTGTTGATTTGAAATTTGAATTTGAATTTGAATTCAAATGAGTGTTTGAATAAAAGAAAAACCTTTTCTTTTCTCTCTCTTTTTCCTTCTCAAACTTTAGCCCAGCCGGCCCACTCTTCCTTTTTTTCTTTTCCTTCCCGCGGCCCAACCCTTCTCTCCCCTGCGCAGCCCAGCAAGCCGCGCGGCCCATCGCAGCAACCCATCACCGCACCAGCCCAGCCCCGCGCCTTCCCCTCTTGTGCCACTGACCAGTGGGTCCCACCTGTCGGCGCCTTTCTTCTCCGCCTGAGTCGCTGACCAGCCGGGCCCACCTGTCAGCGCCCTTTCCTCCCGCAGCCGCGCGCTTCTACCGCTGACACCCCGGGCCTGCTTGTCATCTCCTCCTCCTGCCTCACGCTGTGTCCAAGCAGGACTCGGGGCCGAGCCCGAGTTTTGCGCCGCCGCGTCGCCGTGCCGCGCTCGGCCTCCTCGCGAGCTTGGTGCGCACGCCAAGGAGACCTCAAGCCTTATATAAGCCGCCGCCAACCCCTCGTTCTCGAGCCGCAGCCCAAACCCTAGCCGCCACCGCCATTAACCTAGCCCGAGCGCCGCCGTCGTGTTGAGCCCGTCTCGCCGCCGCATTGCCACCAACGTCGAGTCGTGGAGCTTCGGGGTAAGCCGAGGAACACGCCGAGCCCAAAACCCCTCTCTCTCTCGCCTTCTCGCGCGCGTACGACCTCGCCGGAGTTTCCAACCCGCCACCGCTCGTCGCTGGCCTTCACCGTTGCCCAATCCTCGAGTAGAACCCCCAAAACGAATTCCCCGTTGTCTCCTCTCTCTCCCAAGCCAACCACGGCGAGCTTTGGAGCCCTGTAGCCCTAGATTCACTCGATTCCGGCAAGTCTCCGGCCGCGCGCCGCCACGAGCCGCCGTGCTCCGGTGAGCCGAGCGCCCCGATCTATTCCCAGCCGTGGGATTCGAAACCGACGGCCAGATCTGAAAACCGATCTAAACCGAGCCGGTTCACCGTGAACCAGTGAACCGCGGTTCATGGCCGGTCTACGGTCCGGTCCACGGTGACGTCAGCATCCAGCCGTCGCCGTGCCTGTTTTGCAAAAGAGCCCCTCTGTTTTCTGAAAATCAACCCGCGGTCCACCTCTATTCAAAAGTATTTACAACTAAGTCCTTTTTCTTTCGGTTTAGCCCCTGCTCTTTTGAAAATTAGTGCCCGCCATCCTGGGAGACGTTTTTACGCCGTAGCCCTCGAGTTTTTATACAAAATTATGTTTTAGGTCCCTAGTTTCTTTCAAAAACACCCCTGGAAGCCTAAAACCTTTACCAGCAAGCCCCTAGAGCCCGTTTTAAGCGTAGTTTCTCCGTTTTAACTCCGATTTGAGTGATTTTCACGCTCATGTGTTCGTAGTAAAGCGTACAGCAACTCTAAAGCCTTATTTTCATCTTTTGTTTATGTTTGGTGTATTGTTCTAATTAAATATCCTGTTTGCGTGTATGTGTGGATGCTTGTGTGGTGATCGATGTGAGTAGTTGACGAGCCGTTCGAGTTTGGCAACGATCAAGGGTACGAGGAGCAGGTGCAGCAGCAGCAAGTCGTTGAGGAAGGCAAGTATAACACGGACCATCCTTGTTACCTATACACCATTTAATCATACAAATCATATGCATGTGTCTAATATTGTTAAACACTAAGGATATTCCTAGTCTTTACCTTATTCCTTGTTTACCCGGGTTGTATGCATTATGGTTAGTATTTGCTACACGCTGCAACCCACATTTGTTTTAACGTCAATATTGAATTAATGGTTTACTTCAATGATGATTAAAAGATGCTTTTTAGCAACATGGTTCGGGGAACTAGAGCATGTGCTGTGTGCTTTGTTCTAGTGTCTCTATAAGGTTTGGTTTAGGAAATTAGAGCATGTGCTTCGTGCTTTGTTCTAATGTCTCTCCGTAAGGTCCGGTTCTTAAAGTGGCAACCCAAGAACCTGTTCGCCGCCGTTGGAACTATTATGGCTCTAGTCTTGGATAATTAACTTGTACATCTCTAGCTCGCCAGTGGTTACCGAAAGGCGTATGTGGGGAACATGGGTGAGAGTATAGTTTGATCCATCGAGGACGGATTTATCCGTTGGCTATGTCTCGTTAGGCAAAGTCCCGTGATGTAAGCGCCCGATGTACGGCAGCTTCACACGTTGCGATGATTGCGCTCTCGCTCTGGACGCCATTGACCCCCTCACGTTGCGCCTTGAGCGTACGTCAATCTCGATGCCTCGGGTTATGCTGCCTATGTTGAACCAAAACGGCTACTGTGCTTGTTAGGGTGTTTTGTGAAAGTCCTCGTAACATAAATTCTTTTGGATTTGTGTGACCGGTGGGTAAAGGGAGAAACCTCTGCAGAGTGTTGATCTATCATGATAGCCGTGCTCACGGATACGAGCGGCCTGGATCCTTTTTTATTAGAAGATGATATTAGTGGTTGATGTTGGTTTGTTCTATAATCACTTATACCTTATTAATGGGTTTATACTTGGGTTCTACTCATTTGTAGTAAATTGGATGATATTAAAATGAAACAACTAAAAATGCTAATGCAGTATAACCGTGTCAAGCCTTTTGTTCTTGCATAACCCGTGTTATACTTGTTAAGTAAGATGGTTTACTTACACTTGCAACTATTCAACAAAATCCCGGATGGGTAACAGATGGAGCAGTGAATGATCAGTCGCTTGCTGAGTTTCCGGAGGATCTGCCGTACTTCTAAGCTGTGTTCAACCAGTCGGTGTCCCTGTGGACTTGAGGCTCTACCTAGTTATGAACGCTTAAATAATACTAAGACTTCCGCTGTGTTATTTGTTTAAGACTATGTCTTGTGTTAGACTCCGATGTAAACTATTTTATTCGAGCATTGTGTTCTCTGTGATTCAATATTTGTACTCTATATGTGTTCTGTGGACATCCTAGGCACACATATGGAAGCATTCGGATTTCTTGGAAATCTGGGTGTTACATACCACGAACGTTCAAGACCCCCAGCTTGCTTCCACAGTGGCGCTTGTGGCCACTCTCAACACAGAGCTTGATGCTGTGTCTGATGAGAATGCCATGCTAAGGAGGAAGCTCACTGCCATGCAGGAGAAGAATGAGGAGCTGCAGCACCAGTTGGGAGGACCCGCACCCCGCAGCCCAGAGTACCATGGAGAGTCACCACCACGCAGGAGGCCACGCTACAACTCCCCAGCCGCCCACACCACCGTCGACCCCTAGATGCTTCCATGAAGTTGTAATAGGGATCGAGTAGTACGTTTTGAGTAAAAAAAGAGTCAAGTCTTAGTGTGTCGAGTCGTGTGTGAACCATGTCTTTAAATAGTTGGATGATTTATTATTATGCTTATGTGTGATTTGGATCTTTGTAATGATTGTGATGAGTGTGGATGAAAGTCTGCAATCGTCTAGTATTGGATTAAGGTATAAGGTATTTAATGAATAAATAGTTGGGTTCTTAAACTCTTTTGCACATCATCTATTATCTTTCCTATCGCCTGAGTACCTTATCTTGTCAGTGGATTGCTTCTGTTCTTGACACGGGTTCAGACATGACTGCGAATGTGAATGTTGGGGTTTTGATCTGTGATTGCTTAATAAATGACATATGGTTGCAACAAGAGGAGTGTCGGGTGGTGGCAATCAGAACCAGAACCAGAACCAGAACCCGAACCAGAACCAGCCGCCCACCATGGAGGATCTGGTCCGCATGCAGATGCAGACGATGCAACAGTTGACCCAGGCCATAGCTTCGATGCAGCAGAACCTGCAGAATCCACCGCTTTAGCCACCTCCCCAGCCCATCCGGTACAAGAGGGGAGAATTCTTGAAGGGGCGCCCGCCAAGTTCTCCTGCGTCAAGGACCCGATAGAAGCTGAAGACTGGATCAAGGCAGTGGAGAGACAGCTCGATATTGCTCAGTGTGATGACAGGGAGAAGGTGCTCTACGCCTCTGGACAGTTTGAAGGAGCTGCTCTCGACTGGTGGGTGGCATACCAATATGCGCAACCCAATCGCGACTAGATCACCTGCTAGCGGTTCAGTGATGACTTCCGTGCTCACCATGTGCCTGAGGGACTGATGGTCCTGAAGAAGAAGGAGTTGCTAGCCCTGACGCAGGAAGGAATGAGTGTCACTGCCTATCGTGACAAGTTCCTTGAGCTGGCCCGCTACGCACCAGATGAGGTGTCAACAGACCGAAAGAGGCAGACTCTCTTCCGGGGTGGACTCCAGGATGCCTTGCAGCTGCAGTTGATGTGCATCACCTTTCCAAGCTTCGGCGAGCTGGTCGATGGTGCTCTGATGGTGGAGCACAAGCGCCGTGAGATTGAGGACAAGAAGAGGAGGTTCGTTAACCAGCAATCTGGCAGCAATGTCCGCTCCCACTACAACCCCCAGCAGGTGAATCAGCAGCGCACTCAGGGGCAGTCAAGCCTTCAGAACCGCGGCCAGAACCAATAACGTCCCTAGTATCCACCACCACAACAGCAACAGCAACACTACCAGAACGTGCAGCAGAACACTCAGGCTTCACGCACCACCCAGGCTAACACCATTCTTGTCGGCCCAAGGGCGTGCTACCACTATGGAGAACATGGACATCATGCTAACTCTTGTCCCCGGAGGGTCCATAACTCCACCGGTCAGAATAACAACCAGAAGGCAGGACCACAACCAGCTCAGAATGGGAATCAGCAGCAGGCACAGGGGAACCGTGGCCAGCAGAACTACGCCAAGGGCAGGCTCAACCATATGGGAGTAGAAACTATAGAAGGAGCCACAGATGTGGTAGTTGGTACGTTTCCCATCAACTCACAACCTACTACAGTTTTGTTTGATTCTGGAGGTTCACATGCTTTTATATCTACTGATTTCGTGAAAAAGAACTTGATGCTTATGCAACCTATGGGGAACAACATGCTAGTTAACTCACCGGGGGGAGAACTTCGGGCCACATTACGTTAACATAAGGGGGGTAGACTTCTTAGCACACCCTATAGTCCTAAACTCTATCGGGATGGATCTGATTTTGGGAATGAGCTGGCTAGCGAAGTACGATGCAGTCATACAGTGTTCTAAGCGTGCAGTTCAGTTTGTGGCTCCGTCAGGGGAGAAGATTGAGTATCAGGCAACCAAATCCACAGAGCCCGGTCAGGTCAATCATGCTGAAGGTACAGAGTTGAAGGACATTCGAGTGGTGAACGAGTATCCAGATGTGTTCCTAGATGAATTGCCAGGTATGCCTCCGAAATGTGAAGTTGAATTTGTTATTGAACTAATGCCTAGCACAACACCCATAGCTAAAAGACCATATAGAATGGGGGTAAAAGAATTAAAGAAACTTAAAGAAGAATTGAGGGCCTTACTAGCTAAGGGGTATATTCATCATAGCTCTTCGCCTTGGGGAGCTCCAGTGTTGTTTGTTGATAAGAAAGACGGGACACAAAGGATGTGCATAGACTATCGAGCCCTCAATGAGGTCACCATCAAGAACAAGTATCCACTGCCAAGGATCGATGATCTCTTTGACCAATTGAGGGGAGCTTGTGTGTTCTCCAAGATCGATCTCAGATCGGGCTATCATCAGATGAGAATTCGGGTGACAGACATCCCCAAGACAGCTTTCACTACCCGGTATGGCTTGAATAGAGGTGGACCGTGGGTTGATTTTCAAAAACTGCAGGGGCTCTTTTGCAAAAACACCATGGCGGCGGCTCATGGCTGACGTCGGCTGACGTCACGGTCAACTGTGCAGTGGACCGGCCGTAGACCGCGGTCCACGGGTCCACGGTGAACGGGACCGGGTTTGAATCGGATCAGATCTAAGACGTTGGATCTAAATCGGACGGCTGGGGTTATTTGGGGGCGTTGGGCTCGCCAGAGACGGCGGCTCGTGGCGGTGCTTCGCCGGAAGTTCACCGGAGTTGGGGTTTCCCGGCGCTACAGGGCACCAAACCTCGCCGCGTTTGGCCCGGGAGAGAGGAGGCAACGGCGAACCCGTTTTGGGGGTTGTGCTCGAGGATTACGCGAACTACGCGGCTAGCGACGAGCGGCGGCGAACGGGGGTTGACGGCGAGCTTGCGCAAGCGCTACGGGGCGAGAGAGAGGGGGTTTAGGGGCTCGGCATGCTCCTCTGAACCTTGCGGTGCTCCTAGACGGCGTCTCGTCGTCAATGCGGTGGCGAGGCGACGGATCGACGGCGGCGACGCTCGAAGCTCGGGCTAGGGTTTGCGGCGGCGCGAGCACAAGGCGACGGCGGCTATGTAGGGGGTGGTGGCAGCTTTATAGCCCGGCCAAGGCACCTTGGCGTGCGGGCCAAGCCGAGCGGAGGCGGCGCGGGCATGGACTCGAGCTCGGGGTCGGGTTCGACCCGGGCTCGGTCGGGCGCAGCGTGAGGTGGGAGACGACGCTGACGCGTGGGCCACTGGAGGAGTAAGGAGCACGGCTGGGCTGTTGCTGGGCTGGCGCGGTGGTGGGCTGGCCGAGCGGCTGGGCCGCGTAGGGAAGAGAAAGAAAGGGGAGGGAGAGTGGGCCGGCTGGGCTGAAAACAGGAGGGAGAAAGAGAGATGAAAAGAAATGGTTTTTCTTTTATTTAAACTCTCATTTGAATTCAAAATCAAATTCAAATTTGAATTCAACAATCAAAAATTAAATGCACCAGCATGAATGCAACAATAAAGTTTCTATACCCTATATTTGCTTTTAATTATTCAAAATTTTATTTTCCCTATATTTTTCATGAGCACTTGAATATAAAAAGCCAATTAATTACTAAATTCTAAATAGGGCATTTTTAGGGTGTTACAAACCTACCCCCCCTTAAGATGAATCTCGTCCCCGAGATTCGGACGTGGATTGGAAGAGATGTGGATATTCTGCCTTGAGATCATCCTCCTGTCCCCAGGTTGCCTCATCCTCTGTATGACGATTCCACTGAACCTTGCACATACGTATCACTTTGTTGCTGGTGACCCTCTCGGACTCCTCTAAAATCTTAACCGGATACTCCTCATAAGTAAGGTCCTCCTGCACATTCAACTCCTCCAACGGAATCTGTTCCTCTGGCACCCGTAAGCACTTCTTCAGCTGGGACACATGGAACACGTCATGCACTCCTGCCAATCTCTCTGGTAACTCTAGCTGATAAGCCACTTCACCTCTCCGTTCCAAGATCTTGAAAGGTCCAATGTTGCGAGGTGCTAGCTTGCCTTTAACATTGAATCTCTACACACCTCTCATTGGTGACACCTTGAGATAGACGAAGTCGCCAATTTCGAAGCTGAGATCTCGATGCCTTACATCTACATAACTTTTCTGCCGTGTCTGAGCTGCTCTTAGATTCTGCCTGATAACCTGCACTTGCTCTTCTGCCTGCTTCAAGACTTCAGGTCCAAATACTTTACCTTCTCCGGTCTGATTCCAGAACAACGGTGTCCTACACCTCCTTCCATACAACGCCTCAAACGGTGACATCTTGAGACTCTGTTGGTAGCTGTTGTTGTACGAGAACTCAGCATAACATAAACTCTTCTCCCAACTATTCCCATACTGCAATGCACATGCCCTCAACATGTCCTCCTGTATCTAATTTGTCCTCTCAGTCTGACCGTTTGTCTACGGATGGTAAGCGGAACTGAAGTGAAGCTTAGTATCTGTCGGCGGGTGGCACACAGGATACCTCACGCCAGCGAGTGTCGATCACAGAACACGCACGTCTCGTGGAGAATGGTTCAAGAAATGCAAGACAAAGAGGATTATACTGGTTCGGGAGTGATCCCTACGTCCAGTGAAACGATCTCCGAATCGTATTGCTCTCTTGGCGGCGGATTACAGCGAAGGCCGGTTCAAGCCTTGTGTGTATGAAGTGTGCGTGTAGGGGACTTAGTGCTCTAGAGATCGAAAAGGATTTCTCCTATGTGTATCTATGTATCCTCCTTCTCGTAGGGACGCCCTCCCCTTTTATAGTTCAAGGGGAGAACAACTTTATAACATTATTTTACCTATCTACCCCCCCGAGGGTCGGATGCCCCCGGCGGTTGCGCCTAGTGCGTCTTGGCGACCCTCTCCTTGATCGCCGCGTGTCCTTCACCTTCCCATCAGCAGCTTCGCGGAAGCTTCCTTCTTGGCCGCTAGCGCAGTAGTGCGCATGCAGCTACCTTTTCCCTAGCGCAGGGCCGCAGATCAGCTTTTGCAGATGACAGGCGAGCAGGTGATGTCGGGTGTCGGTCGGGAGAAAGCGTTAGCCGCACGCCATCCTCCGCTCAAGTCAATTTGACCTGGGGAGGATCTTCGAGAGTCCCCCCCTTTTCCGCCGTGAGTGTTTATCGACTGGCAGGACCCCTCGTGGGGGTCTGCCTATCCGACCCGAGGGTCGGGGGTCGGGCGAGACGGACGCTCCCGACCCCTCCAGCCCGCGGGTCGTTCGGAGCAGGCTAAGGCCGGGTAAAGCGGGGAGCTCACATCCTCGCGCCCTCGGGACCCTTGGAGGGTCGGGCGAGACGGAACCTTCCGACCTGTTTGCCGCTGGAGTTGCCGGGGTCTTCTTCTGTTAATGCACCGTTCGCTGGCGTACTGACAGTGGGCCCCCTAATCCACGACCCCCACAGTAGCCCCCGACCTTGCAGAGGAGTCAAGGACTCGTGTGCGAGGTCATGTCTTTTTCCCTGGGGGAGTTGGATTCCAAAGGGAGGCCCTTCTTTCTTTCTACGTTCTCGCAAACTCCTGGCGCCCTCTGGGATTCCAGGAGTGTGGCTTGGACGACACCTCGATGGCGAGGCCCGACATCCGATACGTCACGGGGGTCACGGCCCTCTTCGCGAAGTGTCAGCCCGAGCCCAGCTGTGCGCGGCCGTGAACAGGCAGATCGCGGTAATGTGGCTGGGCCCACGAATCGTGGTGGTCTGACCAGCTGCGGTAACACCCTAAAAATGCCCAATTTAAAATTTAGTAAACAATTGGCTTTTATATTCAAGTGCTCATGAAAAATGCAGGGAAAATAAAATTTTGAGTAATTAAAAGCAAATATAGGGTATAGAAACATTATTGTTGCATTCATGCTGGTGCATTTATTTTTGATTGTTGAATTTAATTTGAATTTGAATTTGAATTCAAATGAGAGTTTGAATAAAAGAAAAACCTTTTCCTTTCTCCCTCTCTTTTCCAGCCCGGCCCACCTTTTCTTTCCCTCTCCTCTCTCCACTGCGCGGCCCATCTTCCCTCTCCCCTTTCCTTCTTTTCCCGCGGCCCAGCTCGGCCCACCACCGCGCCAGCCCACCGCCGCAGCCCAGCCGCGCCCTCACTCCGGTAGCTGACGCGCGGGGCCCACCTGTCAGCTCCGTCTTCCTCGCGCTGCTGACAGGGCGAGCCCGACGCGAGGTCGAGCCCAACCCCGAGCCGGAGTCCGCCGCGTCGCCGTGCCGCGCCCGAACTACGCTCAGCTTGGCGCGCACGCCAAGGAACCCCGGAGCCCCTATTTAAGCGTCGCTACCCCCCCTCTCGAGCCGCAAACCCTAAACCCTAGCGCCGCCGACCACGAGCTCGCGCCGCCGCCGCCAATCCACCGCCTCGCCCGCGCATTGCTGCCAAGTACCCACCCCGGAGCTCCGCCGCAAGGTGAGGAACAGGCCGAGCCCCTTTACCCCCTCTCTCTTGCTCTCTCGCGCGCACACGGCCTCACCGGAGTCGTCAAGCCGCCACCGCACGATGCTAGCCCCCACCGTCGCCCGAGCCCCGAGCATAACCCCCAAAACGGGTTTGCCATCTTCCCCTCTCTCTCCCAGAGCAAACGCGGCGAGCTTTGGAGTTCTACAGCGCCGGCAACGCTTGATTCCAGTGAAGCGCCACCGCACGCGCCGCCGCAACGGCCATCCCCGGCGAGCTGAGCGCCCCGATCTATTTTCCACCGTCCGATCGAGATCCAACGGCCAGATCTGAAAACCGTTTTAAACCGAGCCGGTTCACCGTGAACCCGTGAACCGCGGTTCATGGCCGGTCCACGGCACAGTAGACCGTGACATCAGCCGACGTCAGCATCCAGCCGTCGCCTTGGCGTTTTTGCAAAAGAGCCCCTGCAGTTTTCGAAAATCAACCCACGGTCCACCTCTATTCAAAAGTATTTACAACTAAGTCCTTTTTCTTTCGGTTTAGCCCCTGCTCTTTTGAAAAATAGTGCCCGCCGTCCTAGGTATCGTTTTTACCCCGTAGCCCTCGAGTTTTTATACAAAATTATGTTTTAGGTCCCTGGTTTCTTTCAAAAACACCCCTGGAAGCCTAAAAGTCTTACCAGCAAGCCCCTAGAGCCCGTTTTAAGCGTAGTTTCTCCGTTTTAACTCCGATTTGAGTGATTTTCGCGCTCATGTGTTCGTAGTGAAGCGTACAGTAACTCTAAAGCCTTCTTTTCATCTTTTGTTTATGTTTGGTGTACTGTTCTAATTAAATACCTTGTTTGCATGTATGTGTGGATGCTTGTGTGGTGATCGTGTGAGTAGTTGACGAGCCGTTCGAGTTTGCCGACGATCCCATTCCCGAAGAGCAGGTGCAGCAGTAGTTCACTGAGGAAGGCAAGTATAACACGGACAATCCTTGTTACCTATACACCATTTAATCATACAATTCATATGCATGTGTCTAATACTGTTAAACATTAAGGATGTTCCTAGTTTTTCCCTTATTCCTTGTTTACCCAGCTTTATGCATTATGGTTAGTCTATGCTACGTGCTGCAACCAACATTTATTTTTCATGTCAATATGGAATTAATGGTTCACTTCAATGATGATTAAAAGATGCTTTTTAGCAACATGGTTCGGGGAACTAGAGCATGTGCTGTGTGTTTATGTGACCAGCGGGTAAAGGGCGAAACCTCTGCAGAGTGTTGATCTATCATGATAGCCGTGCTCACGGATACGAGCGGCCTGGATCCTTTTTTATTAGAAGATGAAGTTAGTGATTGGTGTTGGTTTATTCTATAATTACTTATACATTATTATTAATGGGTTTATACATTGGGTTCTACTCATTTGTAGTAAATTGGATGAGAATAAAATGAAACAACTAAAAGTGCTAATGCAGTATAACCGTGTCAAGCCTTTTGTTCTTGCATAACCCGTGTTATACTTGTTAAGTAAGATGGTTTACTTACACTTACAACTATTCAACAAAATCCCGGATAAGTAACAGATGGAGCAGAGAATGATAAGCTGCTTGCTGAGTTTCTGGAGGATCTGCCGTACTTCTAGCTGTGTTCAACCAGTCAGTGTCCCTGTGGCTTTTGAGGCTCTACCTAGTTAAGACGTTTAATAATATTAAGACTTCCGCTGTGTTATTTGTTTAAGACTATGTCTTGTGTTAAACTCTGATGTAAACTATTTTATTCGAGCATTGTGTTCTCTGTGATTCAATATTTGTAATCTATATGTGTTCTGTGGACATCCTGGGCACACATATGGAAGCATTCAGATTTCTTGGAAATCTGGGTGTTACAAAGTTGGTATCAGAGCCGTGTTGACTGTAGGATCACAGCCTAGATAGAACGGTCGATTAGAACTTGCTTAATCCTTGCTCTTTTGTTATCCTCTACCTTGGAGTTGAGTTTTTATTTTTAAAATGGTGTTCTATCCTACCATTGTCTATTGAGAAAAAGTTCCTAACCTTGGTCTACTTGCTCATCTTGTTTCTATAGCTGGCTCGCACGTACGTGACCCACCGCAGGCCCAAGATGTCGGAACTCCCATACCGCATCGCAGAGTACCCGCTGAAGAGGCAGCACCCGGACACCTACAGGGACTGGGTGCGGATGCGCAAGCAACATGAGCTTCAGGGATAGCAAGTTGTAGAGGAGCCCAAACAAGAGCCTGAAGAGGAGGAACCCGAGGAGCGAGAGCCTGAGAGTTCGGAGTCCGCCGTAGGAGGGCAAGAAGACCAGATGGTGGCCGCAACTGATGATGAAGAGATGGACGCCGAAGACGCATCTGATGATGATGAAGTGCCCCGGAGCCCTACACCTGTCCTGTCGCCACGCTAGGTAGCTCCACGCACACCTCTGTGGATCGTCTACAAGTTCGTTCGGGATGGAGGTGACCACTTCTACCACAACCGGCTTCTCCGAGTGCTTCGTACCCGCTACCACTTTGGTCGTGTTGGCGTGGAGTACCGCAGTGAGTGGTGGACTCACGCTCTCTACCGCAGCTTCTGGAGGACCGTAGTGCATGTGAGGGTGACCGATGAGGTAGCAAGGGCTGCTCGCGAGATATCGGTTCACTATGCTATGTCTGACTGAGATACCCAGGAGGTAGGGATCGCCGATGCTGCACGTCAAGCCTACTACGTCTACCGTCACAAGTGCTTCGCCAAGATCAAGGATGAGCCAGAGAGGTACCACCCCCGCTGCAAGAGTGGTGCCACAGCTTGCACTATCGCGTCTACCGCGAACGTTCAAGACCCCCAGCTTGCTTCTACAGTGGCGCTTGTGGCCACTCTCAACACAGAGCTTGATGCTGTGTCTGATGAGAATGCCATGCTAAGGAGGAAGCTCACCGCCATGCAGGAGAAGAATGAGGAGCTGCAGCACCAGTTGGGAGGACCCGCACCCCGCAGCCCAGAGTACCGTGGAGAGTCACCACAGTACAGGAGGCCACGCTACAACTCCCCAGCCGCCCACACCACCATCGACCCCTAGATGCTTCCATGAAGTTGTAATAGGGATCGAGTAGTACGTTTTGAGTAAAAAAAAAAGAGTCGAGTCTTAGTGTGTCGAGTCGTGTGTGAACCATGCCTTTAAATGCTTGGGTGATTTATTATTATGCTTATGTGTGATTTGGATCTTTGTAATGATTGTGATGAGCGTGGATGAAAGTCTGCAATCATCTAATATTGGATTAAGGTATAAGGTATTTAATGATTAAGTAGTTGGGTTCTTAACCTCTTTTGCACACCATCTATCATCTTTCCTATCGCTTGAGTACCTTATCTTGTCAATGGATTGCTTCTGTTTTTGACACGGGTTCAGACATGACTGCAAATATGAATGTTGGGGTTTGATCTGTGATTGCTTAATAAATGACAGATGGTTGCAACAAGATGAGCGTCGAGTGGTGGCAATCAAAATCAGAGTCAGAATCAGAACCAGAACCAGAACCAGAACCAGCCGCCCACCACGGAGGATCTTGTCCGCATGCAGACGTAGACGATGCAGCAGTTGACCCAGGCCATAGCTTTGATGCAGCAGAACCTGCAGAATCCACCGGTTCAGCCACCTCCCCAGCCCATCCGGGACAAGAGGGGAGAATTCTTGAAGGGGCACCCGCCAAAGTTCTCCCACGCCAAGGACCTGATGGAAGCTGAAGACTGGATCAAGGCAGTGGAGAGACAGTTCGACATTGCTCAGTGTGATGACAGGGAGAAGGTGCTCTACGCCTCTGGACAGTTTGAAGGAGCTGCTCTCGACTGGTGGGTGGCATATCAATACGCGCAACCCAATCGCGACCAGATCACCTGGCAGCGGTTCAGGGACGACTTCCACGCTCACCATGTGCCTAAGGGACTGGTGGTCCTGAAGAAGGAGTTCCTAGCCCTGACGCAGGAAGGAATGAGTGTCACTGCCTATCATGACAAGTTCCTCGAGCAGGCCCGCTACGCACCAGATGAGGTGTCGACAGACCAGAAGAGGCAGACTCGCTTCCGGAGTGGACTTCAGGATGCCTTGCAGCTGCAGTTGATGTGCATCACCTTTCCAACGTTCGGCGGGCTGGTCGATGGTGCTCTGATGGTGGAGCACAAGCGCCGTGAGATTGAGGACAAGAAGAGGAAGTTCATGAACCAGCAATCTGGCAGCAATGTCCGTTCCCGCTACAACCCCTAGCAGGTGAATCAGCAGCGCACTCAGGGACAGTCAAGCCTTCAGAAACGTGCAGCAGAACGCTCAGGCTTCACGCACCACCCAGGCTAACACCCAAGGGCGTGCTACCACTGTGGAGAACAGGGACATTATGCTAACTCTTGTCCCCGGAGGGTCCAGAACTCCACCGGTCAGAATAACAACCAGAAGGCAGGACCACAACCAGCTCAGAATGGGAATCTGCAGCAGGCACAGGGGAACCATGGCTAGCAGAACTACGCCAAGGGCAGGCTCAACCATGTGGGAGCAGAAACTGCAGAAGGAGCCACAGATGTGGTAGTCGGTACGTTTCCCGTCAACTCACAACCTGCTATAGTTTTGTTTGATTCGGGAGCTTCGCATGCTTTTATATCTGCTGATTTCGTGAAAAAGAACTTGATGCTTATGCAACCTATGGGGAACACCATGATAGTTAACTCAGCGGGGGGAGAACTTCGGGCCACATTACGTTGTCCTAATGTAGCAGTTAACATAAGGGGGGTAGACTTCTTAGCACACCCTATAGTCCTAAACTCTATCGGGATGGATCTGATTTTGGGAATGAGCTGGCTAGCAAAGTACGATGCAGTCATATAGTGTTCTAAGCGTGCAGTTCAGTTAGTGGCCCCATCAGGGGAGAAGATTGAGTATCAGGCAACCAAATCCACAGAGCCCGGTCAGGTCAATCAGGCTGAAGGCACAGAGTTGAAGGACATTCGAGTGGTGAACGAATATCTGTGACATCTCAGATGTCAAAAAGATTAAAAGTACATTTAAAATCAATGCAAAAGGGAATTATGGGTTGAAACTCAAAAATCCATCAAAAATTCAAATTTAAATTCAAAAACAAGGGTTGTTTGACACCCAACTGAAAACTCGAGATTTTTGTACTGAACATGAAAATCTCCAAAACTAAAAGTTGTTTGTCATCACAAATAAACCCTAGTCACTGTTTGGAACTTTTGAAAATTTTGCAGTTTAGTCCCTCAAAAACTTGAAATACCGTTCTAGGCACCTTTTTGTTTTTGGGTTGTTTGAGCTCGAAAAACTTGGAATTTCAGGTTCACCCCAAATAGAAAGTTGTGTCCCATCTCCCAAACTCCAACTTTTATTTTCACACTTTTTCAAGTTCAGTTCAAATTTTTGGAGAAAATTCGAATTGGAAAACGGAGCTCCACGGGGCGCCAACAGTGCCCTGGCGCGCTCCTGCGCTGGCCGGAGCTCGGCCGCCACGTGGCCGGCGAGCGGCGCAGGCGGCGCCGAGCTGGCCGAGCCACGGCGGACGCTGGCGCTTGTCGCCTAGCACTTGTTCGGCCCCTCCCGAGCCGTCGCATCGCCGTCGTCAAGCCGCTTCGCCTCGCGCCGCGCGAGCGCCATCATGCGGTCGGAGCGCCGCCGTGGCCGCGCGCGCGCGCGTCGCGCTGAGTCGCTCTGCAGGCCGCGATTCCGCCCCGCTACGCTCCAAGAGCACTGTAGAGGATCCCCCGACGTCACTCCGGGATCTCCTCGCCCGGTCGAGTCGTTCGCGCGCTGCCCGAGCTCGCTCCGCATTCATGGCGGCCTGCTCGCGCCGCGCCGTGCGCTCGCACGCTCCCGAGGCAGCACAGTGCCTCCCTCGCGTGCCCAAGCACTCCACCGAGCACTCACACCCCTCCACTCACTCGCTCACTTCGCCATTTTCACTTCCCCTCGCTCGCTCAGTCGTCTTCCTCCTTGCGACACGCGAACCGAACCGAGCTTCGAGGCAAAATTCACCTTCCACACTCCACCATTCCCAAATTCGTTGCGCACGAAGCTAGACCTCTACCCTAGCTCCAAATCCCCCCACTTCCCCCGAGCTATTGTCGCTTCTCCGGCGAGAAATCTAGATTTCCCCCAAATCGCGATTTTCGGCCGCCGGAGCACCCTCACGTCGAGACCCTACTCCGAGCCGTCCCCGAGGTCAACCGAGCACGCCATTAGCTTCCTCGAGCTCCACTGGTGCTCTAGGACCCTTCAAACCCCGACGAACGCCTCCGACCTCACCGGCGTAGCAGTCGCGGCGGCCGCACCGCCACCGCTCGTCGCCGGCGAAACCCCGAGCTTCCCCGGCCTCCCAACCGTCAACAACCGACTCGTGGTGAGCCACTGGATCTTTTCCCCCACTTCCCCGAGCCTAGTTCGCCGCCGTTTGGCCGGCGCAACTCCGGCGAGGACCAAGGACCGAAGTTCATCGTCTTCGTTTTTCTAGGGTCCTCCGTGCAAAAACCAGGGACTTGTTCGTAAGGTTTTGAAAGTTCTAGGGTTCCCGGCGTAAAAAGATTCTTAAACCTAGATCCAATTTTCCCGAATCTTGTAAAATCCGTTAAAAATCGTAAAAAAATCAGAAAAATACACAAAAATACTCCCTGGATTCGTGAGATTGTAAACTCCAATCTCCTTTAAGCATGTATATACTTTTGGTGAACCATTTTTGAATTAAAATTCAAACTGTGGAAATTGAAACTTGTGCACCATTTCAAATCCAGAGCTCCGCTAGGGTTGATCTTTGGATATGTTGTTTGTAGTGACTTTGGACAGTTTGTGTCCAAAGGGGACCTAAAAATATGAAGTGTAGCTTCAGTTATGAATTAAAATGTGTTTCCTGTCTTTTTGCAGTACAGAAATCGTTAAAAATAATCTGTGCAGTGAAAAATCACCATTTTGCTCCTGAGGGCTAGAAACTTGTTAGCACAACTGTTAAAAATGAAAAACTTAATTTTTGCTCTGTTTAGACTAGCAAATAAATTAATATGTGTTTTTGGATAGAAATTTATTGAGGACTGTCCAAGAGTTATTTTGAGCCACCAATTGGCTAGAGCCCTCCTCATACTTATGACTAGCTCTGGTAGGAAGATTTTCTGAATTGGATGAATTTTCAATTTTATATGAATTTATTTCATTTCTGCAGACAGCTGATTGATATATTTTTAATAAATTATGGGTAGCTCAGATTCAGCCAAATTTTGGAGTGAGCTTAGCTCTTATACTCCAGTAGCTGTCATAAAGTTTATAGATAAAAATGATGAGCATAAAAGGAGAAACAAAAATGAGAAGTAATCTAGATGGAAATTGATTTTTATAAAAGAATAAACCTTTTTGTTAGTTAGTTAAAATAAAATAGATGGAATATGAAATTCCAGAACAGCACCCTAAATTGAGAAGTAATAAATAGAATTCTTTTATATATGTACACAATCACCGTCGAAGTCAAATAAAACTTTTCCCACACCTCCACTCTGTTTTGTGAAGAAACTAGTAGTGCTTAAGCATGTCTAGGTGAATATGGCCTTCAAAGGCCTTAATCTTAGAATCAATAGGCAGCCACCTTAAGTTATGCATCTCATGTAGAAGGCGCTATCCCGGACGGCAACTACCACCTCATCCCCGCTGACGAGGAAGGAGTCCCGGAGGACGGTGCCGACGAAGGAGCGACCAACCCGGAGGCTAACCCCCAGCTTGAGCAAGAAGGCAAGCCCCGGAGCATGACCTGACCTTTAAAATTATGCATCTATGAATTTCCTATGCTTGTGCATTTACATTTCAAGGAGTTGATTGAATACCTTAGCTGCACATTTCCTAGTACCTATGACTTGCAACACTAGTATGAAAGGATCGATAGGGCATTGCTTTAGGTCCGTTACAAGTCGAGTGATTTCCTGTCACTTGCGAGACATAGGAATTACTTGTCTTTACTTATGTTGGAATCATAAGGATTGACGGGCGGGATGATAGATGTAGATCTCCCGTCCGTGTATGATAATTGATTAAGGTCGAAATGTGTGGTTGAGTTGTCAAGTTTTTGAACGTACCACATGCATGCCGATATATGGGAGTCGGTAAGCCCGGTACCAGATTGAAGCAGCTAGGGCCGATAGCCATCTCTCCTTGGAAACTTTGTTTTCCCCTGCCGTACACTTGTGGATATATGCGTGAGACTGTGAGTGAAGCAGTAAACCTTTATCCTAAGGAAATGGACCCGGTTCCGAATTGTGGATCGATGGGAAAGGTTGGGAAACGCTTGTACCTTTTATAGCAAGCATAGTATCCGTGTATGTTGGGTTTCCCCTGGCCAGGTAGCAGAAATTCGGTTCGAACTGTCCGCTTCTCGCGGTTAATGAGACTGCTTGACCGCCTTGCTACATTGAGTAACAAGTGGAACTTTGAGATTGATAAACTTGTTCTATGAATTAAATTGTATTGCACCACTTGTATGCTTAGAGAGGATGCTAATCTAGAATGGTCAAATTTACTAGAATATGACGCTAAAACTTGAAAGCAAGGACCTACTTTTAGTTGCTTTTTGGCAAACAAACCCACCAGCCAAAAGCCTCTCATTGTCTAGATGTCGGTGATGTAGATTTCACCCGACGGGTAAGCCTTGCTGAGTATTAGTATACTCAGCCTTGCTTGTGGCATTGATTTACAGGTACCATGTTGGATGTGGCCGTCGATGCTTTGACTTGGCCTGCCCAGGTTCCCCCTGGCTGGCACATCGAATGGGTTCCGTCCTCTGCCGAGGATCGGGAGGAGTAGCATCGTGGCAGGCTTCAGCACGGTGTTATTTGTATCGTCGTTAGATTCTTCCGCTGCAATGAACTTTATTTCCGCTGCAAAACTTTAATACTCTGATTTAAATTTGAACTGGTTTCTAATAACTCTGAGATTCTATTTGTGTATGTTAAATTTGTGGAATGTTGTAATCTCTGGAACTCACCTTCGTGTGGGCATGCTGTTGTTTCGATCGAGATAAGAACGTGGTTAATCGGGTTTAATCCGACGGCGCTCCAGCTTATTCCGAATTAAGTGCCTGACTACTCGGTTAGTGAGCCCCTACTTGGAATAATTTCGGGGTGGACCGCCACAATATCCAGATGTGTTCCCAGATGAATTGCCAGGTATGCCTCCAGAACGTGAAGTTGAATTTGTTATTGAGCTTATGCCTGTCACAGCACCCATAGCTAAAAGAGCATATAGAATGGGGGTAAAAGAATTAAAGAAACTTAAAGAAGAATTGAGGGCCTTACTAGCTAAGGGGTATATTCGTCCTAGCTCTTCGCCTTGTGGAGCTCCAGTGTTGTTTGTTGATAAGAAAGACGGGACACAGAGGATGTGCATAGACTATCGAGCCCTCAATGAGGTCACCATCAAGAACCAGTACCCACTGCCAAGGATCGATGATCTCTTTGACCAATTGAGGGGAGCTTGTGTGTTCTCCAAAATCGATCTCAAATCGGGTTATCATCAGATGAGAATTCGGGTGACAGACATCCCCAAGACAGCTTTCACTACCCGGTATGGCTTGTATGAGTTCACGGTTATGTCCTTTGGGTTGACAAATGCACCGGCCTACTTCATGTATTTGATGAACAGCGTGTTCATGGATTATCTCGACAAGTTCGTTGTGGTGTTTATTGATGATATTCTGGTTTTCTCCAAGAATGAGGAAGAGCATGAGGAACATTTGAGGTTAGTGATGCAGAGACTCCGAGAGCATCAACTGTATGCCAAGTTGAGCAAGTTGCAGTTCTGACTGAAGGAAGTGTCATTCTTGGGGCATGTGTTGTCGAATGGAGGTGTAGCAGTTGATCCGAAGAAGGTCAGAGATGTGTTGAATTGGGTACCGCCGCAGAATGTCTGTGAGATCAGGAGTTTTCTCAGAATGGCAGGCTACTATCGGTGTTTTATTGAGGGATTCTCCAAGATTGCCAAGCCTTTGACATCATTGCTAGAGAAGAATGCCAAGTTCGTGTGGACACCGCAGTGCCAAGCTAGCTTTGAGGAGTTGAAGAAAAGGCTGACCACTGCACCAGTATTGGTACTGCCGGATGTTACTAAGAGCTTCTCAGTGTATTGCGATGCGTCTCGTCAAGGATTGGGATGTGTACTCATGCAGGAGGGCAGAGTTGTGTCATATGCATCTAGACAGTTGAGGAGACATGAGCTGAATTATCCGACACATGATTTTGAATTGGCAGCCGTGGTACACGCGTTGAAGATCTGGAGGCATTATTTGATTGGGCACAAGTGCGACATCTATACCGACCACAAGAGCCTTAAGTATGTGTTCACGCAATCCGAGTCGAATATGAGGCAACGTCGTTGGCTTGAGAAGATCAATGACTTTGAACTGGAGATTTATTACCATCCAGGGAAGGCTAACTTGGTGGCCGATGCTTTGAGTAGAAAGAGTCATGCGAATGTGCTAACGAGACAGAATTTGCGGGAAGAGCTTAGTTGGGAATTCGAACGCTTGAACTTGGGTATGGTAGCCAATGTGACGGAGCTAGAAGTGGAGCCAACTCTTGAATAAGAGATCCGAAAAGGTCAATTGGAGGATGAGGAAATCAAGGAATTGATAAAGAAGGTTGGGACAGATAAAGCGCCAGGATTCTGATTGGATGATCAAGGAACAGTTTGGTACGGTAACAGAATAGTGGTGCCAGATCAGCAGCATATCAAGGATGTTATCTTACGGGAGGCGCACGAGTCAGCATATTCCATTCACCCAGGGAGTACCAAGATGTACTTGGACCTCAAGGAAAGATTTTGGTGGTATGGTTTGAAGCGCGATGTTGCAGCACACGTAGCTCTTTGCGACGTATGCCAGAGAGTCAAGGCCGAACATCAGAGACCGGCAGGTTTGCTTCAGCCTATGAAGATACCAGAGTGGAAATGGGAAGAAGTGGGTATGGACTTTATAACAGGACTGCCCCGCACACAGAGAGGTTATGACTCTATATGGGTGATAGTGCACCGATTGACGAAGGTGGCTCACTTTATTCCGGTGAAGACTACATATTCCGGTGCCAAACTAGCAGAGTTGTATATGGAGCGGGTTGTATGTCTGCATGGGGTACCAAGAAGATAGTGTCAGACCGAGGCAGTCAGTTTACATCGCACTTCTGGCGCAAGTTACATGAGTCCATGGATACTAAGCTTCACTTCAGTTCCGCTTACCATCCGCAGACAGACGGTCAGACCGAGAGGACAAATCAGATACTGGAGGATATGTTGAGGACATGTGCATTACTGTATGGGAGTAGTTGGGAGAAGAGTTTGTGTTATGCAGAGTTCTCGTACAACAACAGCTACCAACAGAGTCTCAAGATGTCACCATTTGAGGCGTTGTGTGGAAGGAAGTGCAGGACACCATTGTTTTGGAATCAGACCGGAGAAGGTAAAGTATTTGGACCTGAGGTCTTGAAGCAGGCAGAAGAACAAATGCAGGTTATCAGGCAGAATTTGAGAACAGCTCAGACACAGCAGAAAAGTTATGCGGATGTAAGGCGACGAGATCTCAGCTTCGAGATTGGCGACTTTGTGTACCTCAAGGTGTCACCAATGAGAGGTGTGAAGAGATTCAATGTTAAAGGCAAGCTAGCACCTCGCTACATTGGACCATTCAAGATATTGGAACGGAAAGGTGAAGTGGCTTATCAGTTAGAGTTACCAGAGAAATTGGCAGGAGTGCATGATGTGTTCCATGTGTCCCAATTGAAGAAGTGTTTACGGGTGCCAGAGGAACAGATCCTGCTAGAAGAGTTGAATGTGCAGGAGGACCTTACTTATGAGGAGTATCCGGTTAAGATTTTAGAGGTGTCTGAGAGGGTCACCAGGAACAAGGTGATACGTATGTGCAAGGTTCAGTGGAATCGTCATACAGAGGATGAGGCAACCTGGGAACGGGACGATGATCTCAAGGCAGAATATCCACATCTCTTCCAATCCACGTTCGAATCTCGGGGACGAGATTCATCTTAAGGGGGGTAGGTTGGTAACACCCTAAAAATGCCCTATTTAAAATTTAGTAAATAATTGGCTTTTATATTCAAGTGCTCATGAAAAATGCAGGGAAAATAAAATTTTGAATAATTAAAAGCAAATATAGGGTATAGAAACATTATTGTTGCATTCATGCTGGTGCATTTATTTTTGATTGTTGAATTCAAATTTGAATTTGAATTTGAATTCAAATAAGAGTTTGAATAAAAGAAAAACCTTTTCCTTTCTCCCTCTCTTTTCCAGCCCGGCCCACCTTTTCTCTCCCTCTCCTCTCTCCACTGCGCGGCCCATCTTCCCTCTCTCCTTTCCTTCTTTTCCCGTGGCCTAGCTCGGCCCACCACCGCTCCAGCCCACCGCCGCAGCCCAGCCGCGCACTCACTCCGCTGGCTGACGCGCAGGGCCCACCTGTCAGCTCCATCTTCCTCGCGCCGCTGACAGGGCGAGCCCGACGTGAGGTCGAGCCCGACCCCGAGCCGGAGTCCGCCGAGTCGCCGTGCCGCGCCCGAACTACGCTCGGCTTGGCGCGCACGCCAAGGAACCCCGGAGCCCCTATTTAAGCGCCGCTACCCCCCCCTCGAGCTGCAAACCCTAAACCCTAGTGCCGCCGACCACGAGCTCGCGTCGCCACCGCCAATCCACCGCCTCCCCCGCGCATTGCCGCCAAGTACCCACCCCAGAGCTCCGCTGCGAGGTGAGGAACACGCCAAGCCCCTTTACCCCCTCTCTCTTGCTCTCTCGCGCGCACACGGCCTCACCGGAGTCGTCAAGCCGCCGCCGCACGACGCTAGCCCCCACCGTCGCCCGAGCCTCGAGCATAACCCCCAAAACAGGTTCACCATCTTCCCCTCTCTCTCCCAGAGCAAAGGCGGCGAGCTTTGGAGCTCTACAGCGCCGGCAACGCTCGATTCCAGCGAAGCACCGCGCACGCGCCGCCGCAACGGCCGTCCCCGGCGAGCTGAGCACCCCGATCTATTTTCCACCGTCCGATCGAGATCCAACGGCCAGATTTGAAAACCGTTTTAAATCGAGCCGGTTCACCGTGAACCCGTGAACCGCGGTTCATGGCCGGTCCACGGCAGAGTAGACCGTGACGTCAGCCAACGTCAGCATCCAGCCGTCGCCTTGGCGTTTTTGCAAAAGAGCCCCTACAGTTTTCGAAAATCAACCCGCGGTCCACCTCTTTCAAAAGTATTTACAACTAAGTCCTTTTTCTTTCGGTTTAGCCCCTGCTCTTTTGGAAAATAGTGCCCGCCGTCCTAGATGCCGTTTTTACCCCACAGCCCTCGAGTTTTTATATGAAATTATGTTTTAGGTCCCTGGTTTCTTTCAAAAACACCCCTGGAAGCCTAAAAGTCTTACCAGTAAGTCCCTAGAGCCCGTTTTAAGCGTAGTTTCTCCGTTTTAACTCCGATTTGAGTGGTTTTCGCGGTCATGTGTTCGTAGTGAAGCGTACAATAACTCTAAAGCCTTCTTTTCATCTTTTGTTTATGTTTGGTGTACTGTTCTAATTAAATACCTTGTTTGCATGTATGTGTGGATGCTTGTGTGGTGATCGGTGTGAGTAGTGTGACATCTCTGATGTAAAAGTATTGAAAGTACCTTAAAACAAAGTATACTGGTGAAAAGTGGTGTTAAAATTCAAAAATTGACCAAAAATTCAAATTGAAATTCAAAAACAAAGGTCTCTTGACACCCAACTGAAATCTCAAGAATTTTATACTAAACTTGAAAATCTCCAAAAATAAAAGTTGTTTGTCATCACAAATAAGGCCAAGTCCCTGTTTGAAACTTTTGAAAATTTTGCAGTTTAGCCCCTCAAAAACTCGAAACACAGTTCTGAGCACCTTTTCGAATTTGGGTTGTTTGGGCTTGAAAACTTTGAAATTTCAGGTTCACCCCAAAAAGAAAGTTCTGTCCCAGATCTCAAACTCCAACTTTTATTATTACACTTTTCGAAGTTCAGTTCAAATTTTTGGAGAAAATTCAAAAGGGGCAAAGGAGCTCCACGGGGCTGCCAGCGCACCCCTGGCATGCGCTGCGCCTGGCCGGAGCTCGGCCGCCACGTGGCCGGCGAGTGGCGGAGGCCGCACCGAGCTGGCCGAGCCGCGGTGGCGTGTGGCGTTTGTCCTCACGTGCTTGTCCAGCCCCTCCCGAGCCGTCACATCGCCGTCGACAGGCCGCCTTGCCTCGCGCCGCGCGAGCGCCATCATGGTGGGCGGAGCGCCGCCACTGGCCACAGCCGCGCGCGCCGCGTTGCGCCGTCTCGCCGGCCGCAATTCCGTCCCGCTTCGCGCCAAGAAGCCCTGTAGAGGATCCACCAGCGTCATGCAAGGATCTCCCTCGCCCAATCGCGCCGCGCGCGCACTGCCCGAGCTCGCACCGCACTCATGGCGGTCTGCTCGCGCCGAGCAGTGCACGCGAACGCCCCCGAGGCCGCTCAGTGCCCTCTAGCCCGTCCAGAGCCTCCACCGAGCAGCCTCTCACTCTCTCTCAGCCCGCACTCAGCCATTCTCGCTCTCCCCGCGCTCGCTCCCATCGTCTTCAACCTCGGGACGCTTTGAGCCGAGCTCGAGCTTCCTCGCCGCGAACTCAAATCGACCGCGTCTCCCTCCACGTTTTCCCAATCCCCCGCTCGTGAAGCTCGCTCACTCACCTAGCTAGCCGCTCGAGCACTCCCCAGCACGAATCGAGCCACACACGCCGGGAATCGAAGCTTTTCCCCACCGCTCGGCCATTTTCACCGTGAACGCCACCTCCACGTCGAGCTCCATACCCCGGTCATCCCCGTCCCAGTCGAGCCCCACGACGAGTTCCACCATCGTCCGGTGAAGCTCACACGCCCCTCCGTGCACCGTCTCGACCACCGCAGGCCGCTAGCGACGTCGCCGGAGTAAACCGCACCGCCGCTCAACGTCGACGAGCCTCGCCGCTTCACCTCCGACCACGAGACCTACCTCAACCGACTCGCGGTGAGCTCCTCTCCATTTCCCCCAACTTTCCCCGAACCAACTCGCCGTCGTTTCGCCGGCGTAGCAACGCCGACGAGCCATGGACCTATTCGCGTTCCCCGTTTTAGTTCTAGGGTCCTCTGCGCAAAAATCAGGGACTGGTTTGAAAGGTTTTAAAAGTTCTAGGGTCTCTAGCGTAAAAAGATTCTTAAACCTAGATCTATTTTGCTGAGATTTTGTAAAATCCACCGAAAATCATACAAAAATCAGAAAAATGCACAAAACTACTCCCTGGACTCATGAGATTGTAAACTCCAATCTCATTTTAGCATGTATGTACTTTTGGTGAACCGTTTTTGAATTAAAATTCAAACTGTGAAATTAGAAACTTGTGCACCATTTCAAATCCAGAGCCGTTCTAGGGCTGAGCTTGGAATATGTTGTCTGTAGTGACTTTAGACACCTTGTGTCCAAAGGGGACCCAAAAATATGAACTGCAGCTTCAGTTATGAATTATGTTGTGATTCCTGTCTTATTACAATACTGAAATTATTAAAAATAATACATGCAGCTAAAAATCACTATTTTTCTCCAGAGGCCTAAGAACTTGTTAGCGCATCTACTAAAAATGCAAAACTTAATTTTTGCCCCATTTAGGCTAGCAAATAAATAGATGTGTGTTTTCGGATGGAAAATCATTGAGGACTGTCCAAGGGTTAATTTGAGCCACCACTTTGCCAGAGCCCTCCTTACACACGTGACTAGCTCTGGTAGGAAAATCACCTGAATTGGAAGTATTTTTAATTTTATATGAATTTAGCTTGTATCTTTAGACAGCAGTTTCAACAATTTTTAATAAATTCCGTGTAGCTCAGTTTTAGCTAAAATTTGGAGTGAGCCTAACTCTTATACTCCAGTAGCTGTCATAAAGTTTGTAGATAAAAAGGATGAACAGAAACAGAGAAAAAAAAATGAGAAGAAACTAGGGTAGAATTGAGTTATAAAAAGAAACTAGACCTTTTTGATAATTAATTAAAATGAAAACATGGGAAGTCTAAAATTCCAGAACAGCACCCAAACTTTAAAACAATAAATGAGAATTCTTTTATATATGTACACAATCACCATCTTGAATACGTAAAATTCACCACACCCCTCTTCTAATTTTGTGAAGGAGAAAGTAGTACACTAGCATGTCTAGGTGAATATGGCCTTCAAGGCCTTGGTTTTAGATCAACTAAGCAGCCGCTATAAAGTCGTGCATCTCATGTAGAAAACGCTCTTGCGGACGGCATCTATCACCTCGTCCCCGCCGACGAAGAAGGAATCCCAGAGAGCGGTGCCAACGAAGTAGCAGACGACCCGGAGGCTAACAATCAGCTAGCGCAAGAAGGCAAGCCCCAGAGCATAACCTAACCTTTAAAGTTTATGCAATTATGAATTACCTATGCTTGTGCATTTATGTTTCAAGGAGTTGATTGAATACCTTAGCTGCATAATTCTAGTACCTATGACTTGCAACACTAGTATGAAAGGATCGATAGGGCATTGCTTTAGGTCCGTTACAAGTCGAGTGATTTCCTGTCACTCGCGAGACATAGGAGTTGCTTGTCTTTACTTATGTTGGAATCATAAGGATGGACGGGCGGGATGGTATGTGTAGATCTCCCGTCCGTGTATGACAATTGATTTAAGGTCGAAACGTGTGGTTCTGTGTGTCAAGTTTTTGAACGTACCACATGCATGCCGATATATGGGAATCGGTAAGCCCGGTACCAGATTGAAGCAGCTAGGGCTGATAGCCATCTCTCCTTGGAAACTTTTGTTTCCCCTGCTGTACACTTGTGGATATATGCGTGATGCTGTGAGTGAAGCAGTAAACCTTTATCCTAAGGAAGTGGACCCGGTTCCGAATTATGGATCGATGGGAAAGGTTGGGAAGTGCTTGTGCCTTTTATAGCGAGCACTGTCCGTGTGTGTTGGGTTTCCCCTGGCCAGGTAGCAAAATTCGGTTCGAACTGTCCGCTTCTCGCGGTTAATGAGACTGTTTGACCGCTGTGCTGCATTGAGTAACAAGAGGAACTATGAGAAGGATGAATTCGTTGTATGAATTAAATTGTATTGCACCACTTGTATGCTTACAGAGGATGCTAATCTAGAATGGTTAACTCTACTAGAATGTGATGCTAAAATCATGAAAGCAAGGATACACTTTTAGTTGCTTTTTGGCAAACAAACCCACCAGCCAAAAGCCTCTCATGTCTAGAAGTCGGTGATGTAGTTTTCACCCGACGGGTAAGTCTTGTTGAGTATTAGTATACTCAGCCTTGCTTGTGGCTTTTATTACAGGTACTGTGATGGATGTAGCAGTCGATGCCATCACTTGGCCTACCCAGGTTCCCCCTGGATGGCATGTCGAGTCGGTTCCGTCCTCTGCCGAGGATCGGGAGGAGTAGCACCATGGCAGGCTTCATCATGGTGTTACTATGCATCGTCGCTAGTTTATTTTTCCACAGCAATGAACTGTCATACTCTGATTTGAATTTCAAACTTGGATTGTAATAACTTTATGATACTGTTTATGTATGCTGAATTTCTGGAATGTTGTAATCTCTGGAACTCACCTTCGTGTGGGCGCGCGTGTTGTTTCGATCGAGAAGTACGTGGTTAATCGGGATTAATCCGACGGCGCTCCAGCTTATTCCGGTTTAAGTGCCTGACTGCGTGATTAGCGGTCCAGCGGTACTTAACTTGGAATAATTTCGGAGTGGTCCGCCACAAGTAGTTGACGAGCCGTTCGAGTTTGTCGACGATCCCATTCCCGAAGAGCAGGTGCAGCAGCAGTTCACTGAGGAAGGCAAGTATAACACGGACAATCCTTGTTAAATATACACCATTTAATCATACAATTCATATGCATGTGTCTAATACTATTAAACATTAAGGATGTTCCTAGTCTTTCCCTTATTCCTTGTTTACCCGGGTTTTATGTATTATGGTTAGTCTATGCTACGCGCTGCAACCAACATTTATTTTTAATGTCAATATGGAATTAATGGTTCACTTCAATGATGATTAAAAGATGCTTTTTAGCAACATGGTTCGGGGAACTAGAGCATGTATTGTGTGCTTTGTTCTAGTGTCTCTAAAGGTTTGGTCTAGGGAATTAGAGCATGTGCTTCGTGCTTTGTTCTAATGTCCCTCCGTAAGGTCCGGTTCTTAAAGCGGCAACCCAGGAATTTGTTCGCCGCCGTTGGAACTATAATGGCTCTGGTCTTGGATAATTAGCTTGTACGTCTCTAGCTCGCCAGTGGTTACCAAAAGGCGTATGTGGGGAGCATGGGTGAGACTATAGTTTGATCCATCAAGGACGGATTTATCCGTTGGCTATGTCTCGTTAGGCAAAGTCCCGTGATGTAAGCGCCTGATGTACGGCAGCTTCACACGTTGTGATGATTGCGCTCTCGCTCTGGACGCCATTGACCCCCTCACGTTGCGCCCTGAGCGTACGTCAATCTCGATGCCTTGGGTTATGCTGCCTATGTTGAACCAAAACGGCTACTGTGCTTGTTAGGGTGTTTTGTGAAAGTCCTCGTAACATAAATTCTTTTGGATTTATGTGACCGGTGGGTAAAGGGCGAAACCTCTGCAGAGTGTTGATCTATCATGATAGCCGTGCTCACGGATACGAGCGGCCTGGATCCTTTTTGATTAGAAGATGAAGTTAGTGATTGGTGTTGGTTTATTCTATAATTACTTATACATTATTATTGATGGGTTTATACATTGGGTTCTACTCATTTGTAGTAAATTGGATGAGAATAAAATGAAACAACTAAAAGTGCTAATGCAGTATAACCATGTCAAGCCTTTTGTTCTTGCATAACCCGTGTTATACTTGTTAAGTAAGATGGTTTACTTACACTTGCAACTATTCAACAAAATCTCGGATGGGTAACAGATGGAGCAGAGAATGATCAGCCGCTTGCTGAGTTTCCAGAGGATCTGCCGTACTTCTAGCTGTGTTCAACCAGTCGGTGTCCCTGTGGCTTTTGAGGCTCTACCTACTTAAGACGTTTAATAATATTAAAACTTCCGATGTGTTATTTGTTTAAGACTATGTCTTGTGTTAAACTCTGTTGTAAACTATTTTATTCGAGCATTGTGTTCTCTGTGATTCAATATTTGTAATCTATATGTGTTCTGTGGACATCCTGGGCACACATATGGAAGCATTCAGATTTCTTGGAAATCTGGGTGTTACAGCTGCGGACGGGGACTGGCCTGTCATTGAGTACGACGCGACGCGGTGGTCAGACTTCGGACTCAACCTCATGGTCGTGGTGGGCCCGACGAGGCGTGCGGGCGTGGTGGGAAGTTAATGCCCTATTCCGCCGCCTCGTGCCACGCGCGCACATCGGGCGCACCCTATGCCGTTGGATTTGATCCGAGGACAGGGAGCGCTTGGTCGTGCGATTCCTCGGTGCGGCAACCTGCCAGCCCGCCGCCCCTATATATTCAAGGGCGCCAACGCGATAGGGCACGCTTTTAGCCTTCCGTCGCACAGCTCTTGCCTCCTTGCTTCCGTTCGTCCTCCGTTCTTGCATCAATCTAGTCTTCAATCTTCCTCCCCCCAAATCTTCCACCGTCGAGATGGCCACCAGGGGTTCTTCTTCCTTAACGCAGCTTCGCCCATGGGCGCGGTCGACCGCGTCCGAGGCCGCACTCGAGTCGCTCGTGACTCGAGGGCTTCTCCGCCCGCGCACCGAGCAGGAGGAGTGGATCTCTCTGCCCCTCTCCCACAAGACCCCGTCGCCGCCGGCGGGGTACATGGTGAGCTTCATGGCGTACCACGTCCGTGGTTTCGCCGTGCCGGCTCACCGCTTCGTCCGCGAGGTGCTTCACCACTTCGGGGTGGAGCTCCATGCCCTCGCCCCAAACAGGGTTCAGCAGCTGGCCAACTTCGTGGCCCTGTGCGAGGGCTATCTGGGCATCGACCCAGATTTCAATCTCTTCCTCCTCTTCTTCAAGGCGGCGCTTGTTCGCGTGCAAGGTGCCCTGGCCCCATGGGGATACAGCTCGCTACAGGTGAAGCAGTCCCGCGTGGACACGTTCCCACGCTCCGAGCTGCGGGGTTCCAACAAGGATTGGAACAAAGGTTGGTTCTACCTCAAGAACCACGCGGAGGCTGCCCTTCCAGGGTTTGAAGCCCAGCTCAATTCCCTCCGGGAGGAGAGGGCTGCCGCGATCCTGGCGTGCGCCGAGGCCCTGAGGGAGCGCGACCAGGCGCTGAACGCCAAGGAGGACGCCGAGGGGGCATGCGCCGAGCTTAGCCAGCTCGTTGCCAACCTTCTTGTCGAGGTGCAGACCGCCACCAGTCGTGCCGAGTCCTTGGAGGCCTCCCTGTCCACGACGCGCAAGTCCTTAGAAGAGAAGGACTCCGAGGTCGAGGGTACATTCCCCATCTCCGTCTTTTGCTCGGCCTTCATTATCGTACGCTTGTTTGTTGTCTAACCGTGATCTCATTCTTTTGCAGTGCTCAAGTCTCGTGTGTCGGATGGGATCACCCATTGCACCATGCTGCTATCGCGCTTCGGGATGTTACGCGATGTGGCAGGGGTGGTCCTGACAAGGCTCGGGTTCCCTCTATCGGAGGACATTGAGCGGCTCCCTGAAGACCTCCACCGCGCGGCGGAGTGCTGCGGCGAACTGCGCGCCGTAGCCCTCGGGATGCTGGATGCCTTGGAGGTGCCGGTCAGCGGCGATCCCGCGCGTCTCCCGGCAGAGCTCGACCTCGCCCCGGCGCGGAACGGAGCCCTCTCCAAGCAGTCGCTGGTGCGCGGCATCCAGGAGGCCTTCACGTTGGTACGCTCCCATTACGACAGGATCCGCTTCGACAGAATGGCCACCGGCTTCCCCAACGAGTTCACCTCGGAAGCTCTGGACGCCATGGACGAGGAGCTTAGGGCCCCTGCGGAGCAGTTTGCCAACAGCCTGGCGCCCGGCACCGACGCGGAGGGAAACCCAGTGTGTGGCGCCACCCCTGACCAGGCTCCTTAGATTTACGTCTTTTTATTTCTTTGTTGTCTTTGTCGTGCCCTCGCGTGGAGGGATTAAAACTTCAAACCTTTGGGAGGTTCCGCATCGACGGGACTCCCATATTTTGAACGTTTGTAATGATTAGTTTACCTTTCTTCTTCTTCGTCGTGTTTTCGCTTTCTCATTGCCCCGTACGCGTGGGATTTTCTTTATTTTCCTTATAGCTATGCCCCTGCCAGCCCCCGAGTGGGGTCTGCCTTCCAGTTTCTTCGCGAACTGGTTGGGAGGCACCAGGCCTCTGTGGGGTTAGCTTGGTTTTCTCGGCAACTCTTGGTTGCCGATTAGGCTTTCGAGCCTTCAAACCTTGGCTTTGGGGTGAGCAAGGTAAACCTGATGGTTCTACCGAGCCCCGAGCCTTGGAGCTGTGGCGGACCACTCCGAAATTATTCCAAGTTAAGTACCTCGGGACCACTAATCAAGTAGTCAGGCACTTAATCCGGAATAAGCTGGAGCGCCGTCGGATTAAACCCGATTAACCACGTTCTTTTCTCGATCGAAACAACAGCACGCCCACACGAAGGTGAGCTCCAGAGATTACAACATTCCACAAATTAACATACACAAATAGTATCTCAAAGTTATTACAAACCAAGTTTGAAATGAAATCAGAGTATCAAAGTCTTGCAGCGGAAATAAAAGTTTCATTGCAGCGGAAGTAAATAAACTAACGACGATACAAATAACACCATGCTGAAGCCTGCCACGGTGCTACTCCTCCTGATCCTCGGCAGAGGACGGAACCCATTCGATGTGCCAGCCAGGTGGAACCTGGGTAGGCCAAGACAAAGCATCGACATCCAAAGGTGTACCTGTAAATCATTGCCACAAGCAAGGCTGAGTATACTAATACTCAGCAAGGCTTACCCGTCGGGTGAAAACTACATCACCGACATCTAGACAATGAGAGGCTTTTGGCTGGTGGGTTTGTTTGCCAAAAAGCAACTAAAGGTAGATCCTTGCTTTCAAGTTTTAGCATCATATTCTAGTACATTTAACCATTCTAGATTAGCATCCTCTCCAAGCATACAAGTGGTGCAATACAATTTAATTCATACAACAAGTTTATCAATCTCAAAGTTCCACTTGTTACTCAATGTAGCAGGGCGGTCAAGCAGTCTCATTAACCGCGAGAAGCGGACAGTTCGAACCGAATTTTTGCTACCTGGCCAGGGGAAAACCCAACATACACGGATACTATGCTTGCTATAAAAGGTACAAGCATTTCCCAACCTTTCCCATCGATCCACAATTCGGAACCGGGTCCACTTCCTTAGGATAAAGGTTTACTGCTTCACTCACAGTCTCACGCATATATCCACAAGTGTACGGCAGGGGAAAACAAAGTTTCCAAGGAGAGATGGCTATCGGCCCTAGCTGCTTCAATCTGGTACCGGGCTTACCGATCCCCATACATCGGCATGCATGTGGTACGTTCAAAAACTTGACACACTCAACCACACATTTCGACCTTAAATCAATTATCATACACGGACGGGAGATCTACATCTATCATCCCGCCCGTCAATCCTTATGATTCCAACATAAGAAAAGACAAGCAACTCCTATGTCTCGCGAGTGACAGGAAATCACTCGACTTGTAACGGACCTAAAGCAATGCCCTATCGATCCTTTCATACTAGTGTTGCAAGTCATAGGTACTAGGAAATGTGCAGCTAAGGTATTCAATCAATTCCTTGAAACGTAAATGCACAAACATAGAGAATTCAAAGTGCATAATTTGGTAAAGTTAGGTTATGCTCCGGGGCTTGCCTTCTTGCTCGAACTGGGGGTTAGCCTTCGGGTTGGTCGATCCTGCACCGGCACCTTCCTCCGGGACTTCTCCCTCGTCTGCGGGAATGAGGTGGTAGTTGCCGTCCGGGATGGCGCCTTCTACATGAGATGCATAGTTTTAAGGCGGCTGCCTATATATTCTAAGACTAAGACCTTGAAGGCCATATTCACCTAGATTCCTTCTCATTTTTGTTTCTCCATTTATGTTCATTATTTTTAGCTATAAACTTTATGGCAGCTACTGGAGTATAAGAGCTAAGCTCACTCCAAAATTTAGCTAATTCTGAGCTACACATAATTTATTAAAAATATATCAAACAGCTACTAGCAGAATCAAATTTAAATCCTATAAAATCGAAAATTCATCTAGTTCAGGAGATTTTCCTACCAAAGCTAGTCATAAGCATGAGGAGGGCTCTGGCCAAGTGGTGGCTCAAAATAACCCTTGGGTAGTCCTCAATAAATTCCTATCCAAAAACACATATTTATTTATTTGCTAGCCTAAACAGAGCAAAACTTAAGTTTTTCATTTTTCACAGGTGTGCTAACAAGTTTTTAGTCCTCTGGAGCAAAATGGTGATTTTTCACCGCACAGATTATTTTTAAAGATTTCTGCACTGCAAAAAGACAGAAAACACATTTTAATTTATAACTGGGGCTACAGTTCATATTTTTAGGTCCCCTTTGGACACAAGCTGTCCAAAGTCACTACACACAACATATCCAAAGCTCAACCCTAGCGGAGCTCTGGATTTGAAATGGTGCACTACTTTCAATTTTCATAGTTTGAATTTTAGCTCAAAAACAGTTCATCAAAAGTATAAACATGTCTAATAGGGATTGTAGTTTAGACTCTTACGAATCCTGGGAGTATTTGTGTGCATTTTTCTGATTTTTGTACGATTTTTAATGGATTTCACAAGATTCGGGAAAATCAAATCTAGGTTTAAGAATCTATTTTCGCAGGGAACCCTAGAACTTTCAAAACTTCGCGAACGAGTCCCTGGACTTTTGCACAGAGACCCCTAGACAAACGAAGACGATGAAGAAAGGCCCTCGGCTCTCGCCGGAGTTGCGCCGGCCAAACGGCGGCGAACTAGGCTCGGGGAAGTGGGGGAAAAGGATCCTGGGCTCACCACGAGTCGGTTGGGGACGGTTGGGAGGCCGGGGGTGGTCGGAGTTGCGCCGGCGACGAGGGGGTGGCGGCGCGGCCGCCGCGGCTTCTACGCCGGTGAGCTCGGGGTCGTTCGCCGAGGTTCGAGGGGTCCTAGAGCATCAGTGGAGCTCGAGGAAGCCAATGGCGTGCTCGGTTGACCTCGGGGACGGCTCGGAGTAGGGGCTCGACGTGCGGGTGCTCCGGTGGCCGAAAATCGCGATTTGGGGGAAATCACGAATTCTCGCCGGAGAAGGGACAATAGCTTGGGGAAAGTGGGGGAAATGGAGCTAGGGTAGAGGTCTAGCTTCGTGCGCGACGAATTTGGGAATGGTGGAGTGTGGGAGGCGAATTTCTCGGAGGAGCTCGGCTCGGTTGGCGCGGCGTGAGGAAGAAGAAGACCGAGCGAGCGCAGGGAAGTGGAAATGGCCAAGTGAGCGAGTGAGAGGAGGGGTGGGAGTGCGCGGTGGAGTGCTTGGGCACGCGAGAGTGGCACAGTGCGGCCTCGGGAGCGTGCGAGCGCGTGGGTGGCTGTCGCGGTCGCCATTGATGGCGCGGCGATCTCGAACAGAGCGCACACGCGCGGTTGGGCGTCAAAGATCATCGCGTGATGAAGTGGAGATCCTCAGCAGAGGCTTTGGCACGACGCGAACGGACTCTACCGCCTGCAGTGCGCTCGGCGCGGCGCGAGCGCGCGTGCGGCCACGGCGGCGCGCGACCGTATGATGGCGCTCCGCGGCGCGAGGCAGCAGTGCGCCGTCGCCCGCGACGTGACGGTACGGAAGGCTTGGACAAACGCGTGAGGACAAGAGCTAGCTGCCGCCACGGCTCGGCCGACCCGACGCGGTCTCCGCCACACGCCGGCCACGTGGCGGCCGGACTCCGGCCGGAGCAGAGCGCGCCAGGGGCGAGCTGGCAGCCCCGTGGAGCTCCTTTGCCCCTTTTGAACTTTCTCCAAAAATTTGAGCTGAACTTCGAAACGTGTAAAATTAAAAGTTGGAGTTTGAGGTGTGGGACACAACTTCCGAGCTTGGACCGGGCACTTCGACCAGGCGCTACGGCGCTTCGAGCTTGAACCACAAGCTCGAGCTTGCCGAGCCTCGAACGGTCGGAAACGCCACTCGAGGGTGAGTGCCCCCTCGAGCTTGGCTGCGAAGCCTCGAGCGTGACGGAACGTCGCTCGAGGGTAAGTGCCCCCTCGAGCTTGGCTGCGAAGCCTCGAGCGTGACGGAACGTCGCTCGAGGGTAAGTGCCACCTCGAGCTTGGCTGCGGAGCCTCGAGCGTGCTAACGTGCGGCCTCGAATCGTGACGGACTGCGGGGCCTCGAGGGTCCTATCGTGCGGCCTCGAATCGTGACGGACTGCGGGGCCTCGAGGGTCCTATCGTGCGGCCTCGAATCGTGACTGAAACTACTAGCTAGGCTCGATCATCACGGACAATACTGGCTAGGCTCGATCGTCACGGACAATACTGGCTAGGCTCGATCGTCACGGACATACTGGCTAGGCTCGATCATCAGGGACAATACTGGCTAGGCTCGATCGTGACGGACATACTGGGTAGGCTCGATCATCAGGAGCACTCTAAATATTATTCTATTTATAGCCCAAGGTGAGCTCCTTTAAAAAGGGTGTGTGACCGTGTGTTTTTCATCCCATGTTTAAGTTGGTCTTTCAAACTTGATTTCCTATGTTTGGTAGATTAAGCATCTGAGTTATACATAACTCACCAAGGTTGCAAATGACATTTTTAGATACACAACTTTCATTTGAGAAAGTGGTTTGGTTTTATAATTAGAACATACTTTCCCAACCCTTTCATATTGATCAGACGTTTGTGATGTGCACAACTCTTATTTAAAATTTTTAAATTAGAACCTTGCCTTCTGAAGGTCATTAATATCGTTAGTTGGAATTATTTCATGTGTTGACTTCACATGAGCCATTAGTCCTTTAAGACCTTTAGGGGCATAGAAGCATTACTTAATTTGCCGTTCAATCATGATTTCTTTTTAGGAAATTTTTATGCGTCGTCTCGAGAGTATGTATTTAGAGTTTTGTCGTGCAACTTGTAAGAGAAGATGTTTAGATTTGTACTAGAAAAGTTTTTGTTGGGTTCAATTTCAAGAACCAAAGCACGAGTACAAACTTAACAATCCTCATGTATAATTCTCATTCCTACTAGTGATTTAGTTTCAGGGTTTATAGTTCCTTAGTTTGTTTAATCACTCTTACTTATACGCTTTAAACACCAGGGGTGTTACAGCCTACCCTCCTTAAAAAGAATCTCGTCCCGAGATTCGCATAGGGAGGAAAGGTGGACATTTTATTAGAAGAAAGAGGTGTTGGTTAAAGAAACGCAGATACTACGCACCCAAGTTCTTACAGGTTCACAGCTTGGAGATGATAATTGATACCGGATCTCCGATACAACATCAACGTTGTTCATGTGGGAGCGGTGATGAATGTAGACATGGAAAGCTAAGAGCATCAAGATTTGGCACACAAGGCAAAAGTAATACACCACTATTGTCCAGTGAATTTCAGGGCCAATCGGGGAAAAGAATGGGCAAGCCATGGATGGTGTCAAAAAGTCGAAATCTTCCTTGCTCGTCGACTTAATTCTTGTGGAATCCTCAGGTGACTTCTGCACGAACTCCTTCTTCGGTGAGGTTGGTGCCGTAGACCTTGGTTAAACGACAAGGTGGTTGCCGGGAGGGGCACTCCCTCGTGGCTTTACAAAAAAGTGGAGGCAGAGTTTGCTTGTCAAAGAATGAAGGACACGGAGGGGACTGGGCAGCTTGGGTACCGTGGAGGTCGCCGAAGAGAGGCGAGAGCGGTGGAGTGGTGTGACTCAAGTGGAGTACCTTGGAGTGATGGCAGCCATTGGAGAGGCTGCATTTATCGACGGCCAGAGCGGAGCAGTGATAGTGGTGTGTCGACAGCAGGAGGTAGGGGCCGGCGATGAGATTCCCTGGGTGACGGGACGGTGGTACGACGACAACTGGGGGAACGTTGGCCAGCCGCGGTAGGGAAAAACGATGATGGTGATAGTGGACTGGCGGACGGGGCAGAGCACACGACGCACGGATACAGGGGGGGGTCAAACTGGCCCTTGAGACCCTGACGTGATGGTGGGAGAAACAGAAGGCAAAGGTGATCTTTGAGACTGTAGATAGTCACGGGCAAGACGCTTAACCAATTGTAGGTCTTAATTAAACAATGATTTACCTACTTTTATATCAACAGGAACAAGGAATGAACTCTTTAGCATTCTCCTAAGAGAAAAGGGATGGTTAATGATCAACGAGGTTATGAGATGATAAGAGTGCCCAAAAGATTTTTAAAACTAGCCCACATCATACCATGATCATGACATGACGTTACACGGGGTTGCTGCCCAAATTCTAAGACGAGCTAAAAGGAACAACACGGATGGGGCAATAAAAGATCTACTTATGGCAATGAGGGAATACACCTAGAAAAGGTGGTGTGACATGGAAATTTTTTGGGAAATTCTTGCTCAAATTTTTATTTTTAATTGTCAAATTGCCAAACTTAAGCACTTTACCATGGTATACAGGGCATGTTCATGATGAGGTGCACATGATATGATACACATGCACATGAGCGTATGGTGCATATGCTTATGAGAGTATGATGTACACGCCGTGATGCAAGTTAGTAGACCTCACACCACATAATTAAAAGTCATTATTGCGGATCAATTAGTGAGAGTAAGGAAGTATCGATTTGGGTTGTCAATAAATGTCTTTGTGGGTCATATTCCCACATACCAAGATACCAGCGTGCTCCAAGTGACTCAAGCGTGTGGCTGCAGCGCACACACGAGGTCCTAGGTTCCATCACGGCACCATAGGTTAGGGAATACAATACCACAATAAATTCAGAGGGGACAACCCAATTGACACCAGGAGGAAGAAGCATTCATGAGTTAGATGCACATGTGGTTAGGTACCAAAAGATTATCATGATGCAAATGACATGTTAATGGATATGTAATGCCCATGCACATGAATTGCTTATAAAGGAATAAAATGCATATTGTATCTATAACTGATTATGCATAGAAAAAGTGACATTGACCCAATTTTGCATATTCATTTCAATTATTTATATTATCTTGAGCAAGAACAACAGCATAGGATCCAAGGATTAAGGAATCAAGTTACTTCGGTACAAGGTATCAATGTTAAACAAAGTTAAGTAAATCAAATCGGTATGAGAGAGTTGGTGAAGACACCTGAATCAAGGTATGAGTTTAGACTGTATAGAATCAGACAACAACGGAGGCACGACTCATGCTTGACATCCAAACCTTCACAATTGGTCCATGTCAAAGCACACCAAACAATTTTCCTATTTCACAAGAAGGAAACAAGAGGGATAAAAGGCACTGGGCCAAGAGAGTGGAGTGAAGTTGTTTACATACCATTGATTTACTACAATTTTCGAAGGGGTAGAAAGTGAGTGGAAGACATGAGAGCTGGAAATGAGTGGAAGAAAATTTGTAGTAAACAGATCTAACATCCAGAGTTATTCATCTTTGGTCAGGTAGCAGGAATTTGGTAAGCTACACATTGCTTTGTATCTCAGACGCGGATCTAGTGGTTAAGTTGGTCAAAACTTTCAATCTAGGCTTCTCGGTTTAGATGGATTTTCAGCACACCGAACCATATGTTCCCTTTTTATTTTGGGGCTGAAACTTTGTGGGTGTTTCCATTATAAATTTCAATTTAACTTTGGTAACCATCTTACATCCTAGAAAGACCATCTTCAGGTGGTAAAAGTTTTGACAAAAATCATGTTGCAGGATATGCACTAGATAATAGAAATCCAATATCTCTGGCTGCAACTTTAAAGCTTCATAACTCCAACTTGAGTAGACCAAAAAAAATTCTCAAAATTCCCCAAAGTGTTGACATGTTTGTGTACAAGTTTACTGTTCATCATTTCATCAAATTTGAGGTTAACATGGTGCAAAAATTCAAATTCTTAACGACTGTCCCCAGAATATTTAGTAAGACAGGAGGTCGGTATTTGGTCCATATGTCGAGTTCTACTGGTCCAAAAGTCTTGCCCTTCTTAACTTAAATGCAGCTTACTTAAGTGTTATAAATTACAGATGCCACAGCAGAGCAAGCTACAAGTGAGGCGGCAGCAATATAGACATCAAATCTAAGTGAGAACCGACATATATTTAAAGAAAGTAATCAGATTATGGACAGAGTAGGAAAAATTTCATATCTCAAAATCTATAAGCCCAAACATTACCCAACTTGACTATAATACAGTTTAAATAATTCCCAAAAACTTTTTAGTTCAACACAAAAAACAGAACGAGTGATCTAGGTGGCGCAAAACCCTAATCTTTTAATTAACTCTCTGCTGAAAGTCCAGCAGACAGGAAGTTGGTATTTTGAGCATAACTTTTAATTGGCTGAACCAAATTTGTGGAAATTTTGACAGCATAAACTAGACACAATTTGTGACAACTTTCATTTTTAAGCCTCTAGCAGAAACTGCTGTTAAGAGGGTGTAAAATCCACTTTCAAACTTGTTGTTCCCAGAAAATTCCAGCAGACAGGGGGTTACCATTTTAAACATAACTCCAGTTTTACTGAACCAATTTCGATGAAATTTCTACAGCATAAACTTCATAATATTTATGACAACTTTCATGTTGAACACTTTTTCATTTGACAACGTTTTCAGTTTCGAATTAAGGGTGCAAACAGGCTGATTTCGGCAGAGTTTCGACACAATTTCCGGTTGTTATTCAATTTTTGATGACGGTTAGTTCAATGATCGTGCATTATGGTTCAATAACATTTCAGTGAGTTGCAATGCATGAGCGGCCTATTCGTTCTCACCATCACACGTGCCAATAAACTTTTGGCCTACGAAGTTAGTGCCGGTGGCTAGGCAATATCCGTCTCTCCCTATATTAACTAGCCGAACTTTTCTAACCGTTCATCTTACGGAATCGTGGTTAGTGTACCTGCAGAAAATTCCATTCCAGAGCATATATAATCAACCTTTCGTGCCAGCACTCACGAAAGCGTCTCCATACATTACCACCCATTATAGAGGTGGCACCCGAACGTTTAACATTGAACGGGCAATGTTCATATGTCACCAAAGCAACATATTGACAGTTTCATACGCTACTGAAATAGCGTATTGACTTTGTGCCGCCATCATATTTGCATATGATGTCGTGGTACGCTACAGCAATCGCCGTACCTTGCGCCCACCATCCTATTCTATTTTCATACGCCATCACAGCGTATTGACTATGTGCCGCCACTATATTTTCATATAGTGCCGTGGTACGTTACAGCAATCGCCGTACCTTGCGCCCACCATTGCGTAAAGTAAATGACAGAATGAAATGTGCTGGAAGTCAGTATAATATATTATTTGCCACCTATCATATCGTGATCCCTTAACCCACATAGGCTTCACGCTCCAGGTAACATCCTTAGCGGTCCTAACAACAACCTTCCACCGAAAAGCACGGCGGAAGTACGAGTTGGCAAATTTTATTCCAAAAATGTTTATTTAAGGTTTGTTGGTCTCTCCGGTGCGCTGTTTCGGCTCTGATGCCAGCTGTGGCGGACCACTCCGAAATTATTCCAAGTTAAGTACCTCGGGACCACTAATCAAGTAGTCAGGCACTTAATCCGGAATAAGCTGGAGCGCCGTCGGATTAAACCCGATTAACCACGTTCTTTTCTCGATCGAAACAACAGCACGCCCACACGAAGGTGAGTTCCAGAGATTACAACATTCCACAAATTAACATACACAAATAGTATCTCAAAGTTATTACAAACCAAGTTTGAAATGAAATCAGAGTATCAAAGTCTTGCAGCGGAAATAAAAGTTTCATTGCAGCGGAAGTAAATAAACTAACGACGATACAAATAACACCATGCTAAAGCCTGCCACGGTGCTACTCCTCCTGATCCTCGGCAGAGGACGGAACCCATTCGATGTGCCAGCCAGGTGGAACCTGGGTAGGCCAAGACAAAGCATCGACATCCAAAGGTGTACCTGTAAATCATTGCCACAAGCAAGGCTGAGTATACTAATACTCAGCAAGGCTTACCCGTCGGGTGAAAACTACATCACCGACATCTAGACAATGAGAGGCTTTTGGCTGGTGGGTTTGTTTGCCAAAAAGCAACTAAAGGTAGATCCTTGCTTTCAAGTTTTAGCATCATATTCTAGTACATTTAACCATTCTAGATTAGCATCCTCTCTAAGCATACAAGTGGTGCAATACAATTTAATTCATACAACAAGTTTATCAATCTCAAAGTTCCACTTGTTACTCAATGTAGCAGGGCGGTCAAGCAGTCTCATTAACCGCGAGAAGCGGACAGTTCGAACCGAATTTTTGCTACCTGGCCAGGGGAAAACCCAACATACACGGATACTATGCTTGCTATAAAAGGTACAAGCATTTCCCAACCTTTCCCATCGATCCACAATTCGGAACCGGGTCCACTTCCTTAGGATAAAGGTTTACTGCTTCACTCACAGTCTCACGCATATATCCACAAGTGTACGGCAGGGGAAAACAAAGTTTCCAAGGAGAGATGGCTATCGGCCCTAGCTGCTTCAATCTGGTACCGGGCTTACCGATCCCCATACATCGGCATGCATGTGGTACGTTCAAAAACTTGACACACTCAACCACACATTTCGACCTTAAATCAATTATCATACACGGACGGGAGATCTACATCTATCATCCCGCCCGTCAATCCTTATGATTCCAGCATAAGAAAAGACAAGGAACTCCTATGTCTCGCGAGTGACAGGAAATCACTCGACTTGTAACGGACCTAAAGCAATGCCCTATCGATCCTTTCATACTAGTGTTGCAAGTCATAGGTACTAGGAAATGTGCAGCTAAGGTATTCAATCAATTCCTTGAAACGTAAATGCACAAACATAGAGAATTCAAAGTGCATAATTTGGTAAAGTTAGGTTATGCTCCGGGGCTTGCCTTCTTGCTCGAACTGGGGGTTAGCCTCCGGGTTGGTCGATCCTGCACCGGCACCTTCCTCCGGGACTTCTCCCTCGTCTGCGGGAATGAGGTGGTACTTGCCGTCCGGGATGGCGCCTTCTACATGAGATGCATAGTTTTAAGGCGGCTGCCTATATATTCTAAGACTAAGGCCTTGAAGGCCATATTCACCTAGATTCCTTCTCATTTTTGTTTCTCCATTTCTGTTCATTATTTTTAGCTATAAACTTTATGGCAGCTACTGGAGTATAAGAGCTAAGCTCACTCCAAAATTTAGCTAATTCTGAGCTACACATAATTTATTAAAAATATATCAAACAGCTGCTAGCAGAATCGAATTTAAATCCTATAAAATCGAAAATTCATCTAGTTCAGGAGATTTTCCTACCAAAGCTAGTCATAAGCATGAGGAGGGCTCTGGCCAAGTGGTGGCTCAAAATAACCCTCGGGTAGTCCTCAATAAATTCCTATCCAAAAACACATATTTATTTATTTGCTAGCCTAAACAGAGCAAAAATTAAGTTTTTCATTTTTCACAGGTGTGCTAACAAGGTTTTAGTCCTCTGGAGCAAAATGGTGATTTTTCACTGCACAGATTATTTTTAAAGATTTCTGCACTGCAAAAAGACAGAAAATACATTTTAATTTATAACTGGAGCTACAGTTCATATTTTTAGGTCCCCTTTGGACACAAGCTGTCCAAAGTCACTACACACAACATATCCAAAGCTCAACACTAGCGGAGCTCTGGATTTGAAATGGTGCACTACTTTCAATTTTCATAGTTTGAATTTTAGCTCAAAAACAGTTCATCAAAAGTATAAACATGTCTAATAGGGATTGTAGTTTAGACTCTTACGAATCCAGGGAGTATTTTTGTGCATTTTTCTGATTTTTGTACGATTTTTAATGGATTTCACAAGATTCGGAAAAATCAAATCTAGGTTTAAGAATCTATTTTCGCAGGGAACCCTAGAACTTTCAAAACTTCGCGAACGAGTCCCTGGACTTTTGCACAGAGACCCCTAGACAAACGAAGACGATGAAGAAAGGCCCTCGGCTCTCGCCGGAGTTGCGCCGGCCAAACGGCGGCGAACTAGGCTCGGGGAAGTGGGGGAAAAGGATCCTGGGCTCACCACGAGTCGGTTGGGGATGGTTGGGAGGCCGGGGGTGGTCGGAGTTGCGCCGGCGACGAGGGGGTGGCGGCGCGGCCGCCGCGGCTTCTACGCCGGTGAGCTCGGGGTCGTTCGCCGAGGTTCGAGGGGTCCTAGAGCATCAGTGGAGCTCGAGGAAGCCAATGGCGTGCTCGGTTGACCTCGGGGACGGCTCGGAGTAGGGGCTCGACGTGCGGGTGCTCCGGTGGCCGAAAATCGCGATTTGGGGGAAATCACGAATTCTCGCCGGAGAAGGGACAATAGCTTGGGGAAAGTGGGGGAAATGGAGCTAGGGTAGAGGTCTAGCTTCGTGCGCGACGAATTTGGGAATGGTGGAGTGTGGGAGGCGAATTTCTCGGAGGAGCTCGGCTCGGTTCGCGCGGCGCGAGGAAGAAGAAGACCGAGCGAGCGCGGGGAAGTGGAAATGGCGAAGTGAGCGAGTGAGAGGAGGGGTGGGAGTGCGCGGTGGAGTGCTTGGGCACGCGAGAGTGGCACAGTGCGGCCTCGGGAGCGTGCGAGCGCGTGGGTGGCTGTCGCGGTCGCCATTGATGGCGCGGCGATCTCGAACAGAGCGCACACGCGCGGTTGGGCGTCAAAGATCATCGCGTGATGAAGTGGAGATCCTCAGCAGAGGCTTTGGCGCGATGCGAACGGACTCTACCGCCTGCAGTGCGCTCGGCGCGGCGCGAGCGCGCGTGCGGCCACGGCGGCGCGCGACCGTATGATGGCGCTCCGCGGCGCGAGGCAGCAGTGCGCCGTCGCCCGCGACGTGATGGTACGGAAGGCTTGGACAAACGCGTGAGGACAAGAGCTAGCTGCCGCCACGGCTCGGCCGACCCGACGCGGTCTCCGCCACACGCCGGCCACGTGGCGGCCGGACCCCGGCCAGAGCAGAGCGCGCCAGGGGCGAGCTGGCAGCCCCGTGGAGCTCCTTTGCCCCTTTTGAACTTTCTCCAAAAATTTGAGCTGAACTTCGAAACGTGTAAAATTAAAAGTTGGAGTTTGAGGTGTGGGACACAACTTCCGAGCTTGGACCGGGCACTTCGACCAGGCGCTACGGCACTTCGAGCTTGAACCGCAAGCTCGAGCTTGCCGAGCCTCGAACGGTCGGAAACGCCACTCGAGGGTGAGTGCCCCCTCGAGCTTGGCTGCGAAGCCTCGAGCGTGACGGAACGTCGCTCGAGGGTAAGTGCCCCCTCGAGCTTAGCTGCGAAGCCTCGAGCGTGACGGAACGTCGCTCGAGGGTAAGTGCCACCTCGAGCTTGGCTGCGGAGCCTCGAGCGTGCTAACGTGCGGCCTCGAATCGTGACGGACTGCGGGGCCTCGAGGGTCCTATCGTGCGGCCTCGAATCGTGACGGACTGCGGGGCCTCGAGGGTCCTATCGTGCGGCCTCGAATCGTGACTGAAACTACTAGCTAGGCTCGATCGTCACGGACAATACTGGCTAGGCTCGATCGTCACGGACAATACTGGCTAGGCTCGATCGTCACGGACATACTGGCTAGGCTCGATCATCAGGGACAATACTGGCTAGGCTCGATCGTGACGGACATACTGGGTAGGCTCGATCGTGACGGACATACTGGGTAAGCTCGATCGTGACGGACAATACTGGGTAAGCTCGATCGTGACGGACATGCTGGTTCGAGGGTCAACAAGCGGAGCGAACGCCGTGGCGAGATTTGTTATGAAGGGTTGTATCTGTGATGACAGCAACTCTTATTGTCGGAGATTTTAAGTTCAGTACCAAAATCTTGAGATTTCTGTTGGGTGTCACCAGACCTTTGTTTTTGAATTTCAGTCTGAATTTTTGGTCAATTTCTGAATTCTAACCCCATTGTTTTGCCTTATCTTCCTTTTTATTAATTATTTTATTCAACCTCTCCCTCCTTTCTTAGACCCTTCAATAGTGTCACTAAACATCAGAGGTATAATGCTCAAAGAGTGTTTTCAATTTAAAGTCCTACCTCCTTTTATTTTGAGAGTAAAAATCTTATTTTAACTTAAAGTTAAAACATGGACACATACATGGAGGTTAAAAGCTTATTTATTTTATATGCTCAACTTTTAATTATGTCGTTAACAACTTGACATATATTAAATATTAATTAATTTACATCCTTTGTATTTTATGAAAGCTCATATTGTGAACAAAATCTCATTTTATTATTAAAACCTCAAGATTGCCACATGTAGGCCATGATTAGATCTACAAGCTTTATTAGTCCAAGTGTTTAACCCTAACATTAAATCATTAACAATTATTTTACTAAAGAACATCAGGAGCACTCTAAATATTATTCTATTTATAGCCCAAGGTGAGCTCCTTTAAAAAGGGTGTGTGACCGTGTGTTTTTCATCCCATGTTTAAGTTGGTCTTTCAAACTTGATTTCCTATGTTTGGTAGATTAAGCATCTGAGTTATACATAACTCAGCAAGGATGCAAATGACATTTTTAGATACACAACTTTCATTTGAGAAAGTGGTTTGGTTTTATAATTAGAACATACTTTCCCAACCCTTTCATATTGATCAGACGTTTGTGATGTGCACAACTCTTATTTAAAATTTTTAAATTAGAACCTTGCCTTCTGAAGGTCATTAATATCGTTAGTTGGAATTATTTCATGTGTTGACTTCACATGAGCCATTAGTCCTTTAAGACCTTTAGGGGCATAGAAGCATTACTTAATTTGCCGTTCAATCCTGATTTCTTTTTAGGAAATTTTTATGCGTCGTCTCGAGAGTATGTATTTAGAGTTTTGTCGTGCAACTTGTAAGAGAAGATGTTTAGATTTGTACTAGAAAAGTTTTTGTTGGGTTCAATTTCAAGAACCAAAGCACGAGTACAAACTTAACAATCCTCATGTATAATTCTCATTCCTACTAGTGATTTAGTTTCAGGGTTTATAGTTCCTTAGTTTGTTTAATCACTCTTACTTATACGCTTTAAACACCAGGGGTGTTACAGGAGCCTTTAAGCTTTTGGCGGTGGGGTGGGCAAGGTGAACCCAATGGTTCCGCCGAGCCCCCGAGCCTTTCGGATTTGGCTGCGGGAGGAGCAAAATGAACCCGATGGTTCTGGCGAGCCCCCGAGCCCTTGAATTCCTGAGCTTTGGCTGCGGGGGAAGCAAGGTGAACCCGATGGTTCAGCCGAGCCCCCGAGCCCTTAAACCCAGTTGTGAGATGACCTCGAGATGCTGGATCTTTAAGGCTTTCAAGGTCGTCGGGTTTAGATCCGAGGTTCATGCTCTCGGGCGATCCAAACGCCTGGTGGTCCCTTAGCCAAATTACCCGAGCCAACCCCAGGCCTCTGTATCCCTTGCCGTGGCTGGGCGCCGCCCAGCGCTTGGCTGCGGGTCCCTACAAAAAGATAGACCCGGTAGGTCAAAAAATATGGTCAGTTTCCTTCATCTGAGTTTCATCGCAAGAATGCCTTTGTGCACTCACGGCTTGATTCGTGTCGAGAAGGGGTCCCCCGGCACGGCCGTGTTTGCTTGGGTTTGTTGGCAGGGTCGGCCGTCCGGCACGGCAACCGTGCGATCCGTAGCAGCGGGGGCGTAGGCCCTCGCAACGTGGCTGCGCCAGACGTCCCTGCCTACCCGTTGAACAGCGCCAGGGGTCTCCTCAGAATCATCGTGCCGGAAAACTCAAAGGAAATGGCAATGAACTGAATTGAAATAACTAGAGTCTAGAGAGTTCACTTATGTGGCCGGCTTGGGGCCAGGGGGAGGGCTTCCATGGCCCTTCCCTGTCAAGTCTTCTGCCACGTGACGAAGAGTTGACGCAGCACCGTGAGCTTGAGGCTGTGATGAGGCCGCCGTCGCAACCCAAGGCTCACGGTTACTGTAGCTTCCAAATGTTTTACGCTCGGCAATTGTGCCCCCGGAGACGGGGCTCCATCGGTCGGGTGATGACCTCTGCTTCCGGGGCAGTACCGCCGAGTGGTTCAACCACTGTCGAACTGCTTTTTAAGTTGTACGGCTCCTCCGTCCGCCGGCGATGTGGTACTAAAAATAGGTACCATTCGCCACCGGACTCTTCCTATAAAAGGAAAGGAATGGACCTCATTTGGTCCCGGCCCAGTTCTAGTTTCGGCCTTTTGGGCCTAACCTCCTGTGAGGGTTCTCGTCGAACCCCTCACACTCTGACGGGGAACTTCCGACCCCTCCGTGGGGTCGGGCGGGTTGGTGCCGCACCCGCTGCCTCTCCTCCCTCCACGGGTGATTATGGGTAGAAGCGTCGGAGCTGCTCAATGTTCCAAGCATTGGAAAGGTGGGTTCCATCTGGCATTGCTAGCCTATAGAAACCCGGGCGGAGGACCCTTACTATGGTGTACGGCCCCTTCCACGGGGGTGAAATCTTGGTGAAGCCGCGGCGATCCTGAGCTAGCCTCAAGACCAAGTCGCCCACTTGAAAGGCGCGACCGCGCACTCGCTGCGCATGGTGACGCCTCAAGCTTTGCTGGTACTTGGCCGAGTGCGCCACTTCTACTTCCCGAGCTTCCTCCAACTGGTCCGCGGCGTCTTCAAGGTTGTCCCTATTCGCTTCCTCGTCGAAGGCTTGAACCCTTGGGGAGCCATAGTCTATGTCAGTAGGGAGAATCGCCTCAGAGCCATAGACCATGTAGAACGGGGAGAAACTCATGCTACGTGTCGGAGTCGTCCGCAAACTCCTCAGGACGGAGGGTAGCTCCTCCATCCACTTGGCACCGAGCTTATGAGCGCGCTTGACCAGGCGGTTGAATATCCGCGGCTTGAACCCTTGCAGGATCATGCCGTTGGCACGCTCGACTTGGCCGTTTGTGCGCGGGTGAGCGACTGCCGCCCAAGCCACCTCGTTCCCGTAGTCGTCACAGAAGCGGGTGAACTTCCTCCCTGTGAACTGAGATCCGTTGTCGGTGATAATGGTGTTTGGAACACCAAACCGGCACAGAATGTCACGGAAGAAGCGGACCGCTTGCTCTGATGTGATTTCCGTCAACGGGCGCGCTTCAATCCACTTTGTAAATTTGTCGATGGCGACAAACATGTGGGTGAAGCCCCCGGGTGCTCTTGGCAGAGGCCCGACCATGTCTAGTCCCCAGACCGCGAACGGGCAGGAAATGGGTATGGTCTGGAGCGCCTGTGCTGGCAAATGCGTCTTGTTGGCATAGAACTGGCAGCCTTCGCACGTTCGCACGATTCGCTCGGCGTCCGTGACGGCTGTGGGCCAGTAGAATCCCTGCCTGAAGGCCGACCCCACCAACGATCGGGGCGCCGCGTGGTGACCGCACACGCCGCCATGGATGTCCTTCAGCAGCGATCTCCCCTCTTCGTTGAGGATACAACACTGAAGAACAACATTGTGGCCCCGGCGGTACAGGCTGCCCTCGATTATTCTGTACGACTTGGCCCTTCGGACGAGGCGTCGGGCCTCTGTTCATCCGGCTGGGAGGGCCCCGTCGACGAGCCAACTTAGGAAGGGTGTACGCCAATCCCCTTCCAGCTCGGGTGTGTCCTCCAGAGGTTGTTCCTCATCGAGATCCGGCCCTCCGTCGGGGTCGGACACGATGGACGCCACAACCCTCGTTGGGTCGAGGCTTCTTCCGGGGTTGAGTGACTGCTCGGGGTCAGGCCCCAAGGCAGACGCTCCTTCGTTGAAGTTTACCGATGGCTGGTGCTGGTCGTTCGCAAACACGCCTGGTGGGACTGACTGCCGCCAGGACGCGAGCTTGGCTAGCTCATCGGCTGCCTTGTTGTACTCCTATCGAAGGTGTACGAAACCTAAACCCTTGAACTTCTCTTGTGCCCTGCGCGCGGCCTCGCAGTAGACTGCCAACTTTGGATTGTAGCAATTGGCGTCGCCGTTGACCTGATCGACCACGAGCTGAGAGTCGCCACGGGCCTCCAGCCTGTGAATGCCTAGCTCCTTGGCTATCCGCAGGCTGGCGAGCAGGGCTTCGTACTCCGCCATGTTGTTCGACGCGGGAAAGTGGAGCCGTATGGCGTAGCGCATCATCACCCCCATAGAAGAGATGAAGACGACCCCAACTCCCGACCCGGTTCGGTTCTGAGCCCCATTGAAGTGGAGGATCCAGTACTCAAGGTCGACCAGGGCCGGAGGGAGCTGTGTCTCCGTCCATTCAGCGACAAAATCTGCAAGGATTTGAGATTTGATTGCTGACCTTGGCGCGTAGGAGATGTCGTAGCCCATGAGCTCGAGGGACCACTTGGCGATTCTTCCCGTCGCCTCCCTATTGTTGACCACCTCTCCTAACGCGTGCTCCGTGACGACAGTGACACGATGAGCGTCGAAGTAGTGTCGGAGCTTGCGCTTGGCGATGAGGATGGCGTAGATCATCTTCTGGATGTGGAGATAGCATGTCTTTGACTCGGTCAACACCTCGCTGATGTAGTAGACCGGGTGCTGAACCTTCAGGGCATGCCCTTCCTTCTCGCGTTCCACCACGAGAACAGCACTGACCACCTGAGTGGTCGCTGCGACATACAGAAGGAGGTTCTCCCTTTCACGTGGGGGCACGAGGACGGGCGGCTTGGTAAGCATGTGCTTGAGTTGGTCAAGCGCCTGCTGAGCCTCCGCGCTCCACTCGAAGTGGCCGTCCCCCTTCAGGAGCTTGTAGAGAGGAAGTCCCCGCTCTCCCAAACGTGCTACGAACCGCCCCAGCGTAGCGAGGCAACCGGTCAGCTTCTGGACGTCCTTGACGGAGCTGGGCGGCCCCATTTTGGTGACAGCTGCAATCTTCTCGGGGTTCGCTTCGGTGGCCCTGGCGGAGACAACGAATCCCAGGAGGAGGCCTTTCGAGACCCCGAATACGCATTTCTTTGGGTTGAGTTTTACGCGGTTCGCGCGCAAGCGTTTGAACGTGGCTTCCAAGTCTTGGACTAAATTGTCCGCTCGCTTGGACTTGACTACGATGTCATCCATGTAGACCTCGACGGTTCGCCCGACAAGGTCTCCTAAGCACTGGTTCATGCAACGCTGGAACGTTGCACCAGCATTCTTTAGCCCGAAGGCCATCGTGGTGTAACAGAATACACCGCAAGGGGTTACGAAGGAAGTAGCCAGCTGGTCGGATTCCTTGAGTGCAATCTGGTGGTACCCAGAGTAGGCATCAAGGAAACATAGGGCTTCGCACCCAGCGGTAGAGTCTACGACCTGATCGATGCGAGGGAGAGGATAGGGAAACTTTTCGCAAGCTTTATTGAGATTGGTGTAGTCGATACACATCCTCCATTTCCCATTCTTTTTCTCGACGAGTACAGGATTTGCCAACCACTCGGGGTAGCGTACCTCCCTAATGAACCCTGCATCTATCAGCTTTGCTACTTCTTCGATGATTATCTTGCGCTTGAAGTCGTTGCAGCGCCTTGTGGGCTGACGGACAGGCTTCGCGCCTTTGCGAATGTCCAAGGAATGCTCGGTGACTTCCCGGGGGATTCCTGGCATGTCTGTGGGAACCCAAGCGAACATGCTGATGTTCGCCCGGAGGCAGTCGACGAGCGCGCTTTCCTATTTCTCTATGAGGTTTGAGGAGATGATGGCCGTCTTTCTCCTCGAGCCCTGAGGATCGAGGAGCACCCTCTTCGTGTCGCTCGACGGCTGGAACTGCCTGCCAGCTTCCAACTCGAGCATCGCTTTCTTGCGGGCGGGGCCATCGCCATCCTCGGCGTCCTGCACCTCTCGATCTTCGGGGATGGAGGTTAGGACCGCCATGGCGTCGACCGCTGCTTGAGAGACGGCGAGCTCCATGGAAGCCTCCACGGCTGCCCTGGCCTTGGCGAGCTATCGAGACGCGACAAGAGCTGCCGCCAGTGCGCAGCTCTCCTTCTTACACTCGTACGCTACCTGCGGGGACGTTCCCACCACAATGACACCGTTGGGACCCGGCATCTTGAGCTTGAGGTAGACGTAGTTTGGGACAGCCATGAACTTAGCGTCGCACGGCCTACCCAGGATCGCATGGTAGGAACCGTCGAAGTCCACCACCTCGAAATAGAGTGTCTTGGTACGGAAATTCTCCCGGTCTTCGAAGGTGACCGGTAGGGTGATTTGACCCAGCGGGACAACCTCCTTCCCTGGGACGACCCCATAGATTGGAGCCCACTCCGGGTGCACATGGGACCTTGGGACACCCAAGGCGTCCAGTGTGCTCGTGTACATGATGTTGAGGCCACTTCCTCCGTCCATCAACACCTTGGAAACGCGCTTCCTTGCGATTATCGGGGCAACAACCAGAGGGAGCTTCCCTGGATGCAGGACGTACTTCGGGTGGTCGGATCGGTCGAAGGTGATCGTAGCCTCAGACCATCGGAGAAACTCCTGGTCGGCTGAATGGGCCGCGAACACGTCACGCTCCATTAGCTTGGTGCGTCGCTTTGACGCCTGTGCCTCTGGGCCACCAAAGATCATGAGGCACTCGTCGGGTTCGGGGAATGAGTCGGTCGCTGCACCCTTGCTCTGTGACTGAGGGGTTGGGCTGACCCCGTCCAGCCTACCCATGAGGAACTTCCTCATGAGTCCGCACTCGCGGTACTTGTGCTTGACGGGGGTCACGTGGTTCGGGCACAGACCCTCGAGTAGTTGCTCGAAGTAGTCGGGGGTCGGACCCTCGTGTGGCGGTTCCACTCCGAAATTATTCCAAGTTAAGTACCTTTGGACCACTAATCACGTAGTCAAGCACTTAATCCGGAATAAGCTGGAGCGCCGTCGGATTAAACCCGATTAAACCACGTACTTTTCCCGATCGAAACAACAGCACGCCCACACGAAGGCGGGTTTCAGAGATTACAACATTCCACAAATTAAATCACGCACATAGGTAACCTAGTTATTACAAACCGAGTTGAATAAAATCAGAGTACAAGTCTTGCAGCGGAATTTGAAAGTTCATAACAACTGAAATTAGAAGTTCATTGCAGCGGAAGTAAATAATCTAACGGCGGTACAAATAACTCCGTGCTGAAGCCTGCCACGAAGCTACTCCTCCCGATCCTCGCCAGAGGACGGGACCCATTCGATGTGCCAGCCAGGTGGAACCTGGACGGGCCAAGTCATAGCATCCACATCCAAAATGATACCTGTAAAATAATGTCACAAGCAAGGCTGAGTATACTAATACTCAGCAAGGCTTACCCGTCGGGTGAAATCTACATCACCGACATCTAGACAATGAGAGGCTTTTGGCTGGTGGGTTTGTTTGCCAAAAAGCAACTAAAGTAGATCCTTGCTTTCAAGTTTTAGCTTCATATTCTAGTAAATTTAACCATTCTAAATTAGCATCCTCTCTAAGCATACAAGTGGTGCAATACAAGTTATTCATAGAACGAGTTCATGATCTCATAATTCCACTTATTACTCGATGTAGCAAGGCGGTCAAGCAGTCTCATTAACCGCGAGAAGCGGACAGTTCGAACCGAATTTGTGCTACCTGGCCAGGGAAAACCCAACACACACGGATACTCTGCCTGCTATAAAAGGTACAAGCATTTCCCAACCTTTCCCATCGATCCACAATTCGGAACCGGGTCCATTTCCTTAGGATAAAGGTTTACTGCTTCACTCACAGCATCACGCATATATCCACAAGTGTACGGCAGGGGAAACAAGTTTCCAAGGAGAGATGGCTATCGGCCCTAGCTGCTTCAATCTGGTACCGGGCTTACCGGCTCCCATATACCGGTATGCATGTGGTACGTTCAAAAACTTGACACACTCTACCACACATTTCGACCTTAACCAATTATCATACACGGACGGGAGATCTACATCTATCATCCCGCCCGTCAATCCTTATGATTCCAACATAAGTAAAGACAAGCAATCCCTATGTCTCGCGAGTGACAGGAAATCACTCGACTTGTAACGGACCTATAGCAATGCACTATCGATCCCTTTCAAACTAGTATTGCAAGTCATGGGTACTAGGAAATGTGCAGCTAAGGTATTCAATCAACTCCTTGAACGTAAATGCACAAACATAGAGAATTCAAAGTGCATATTTTGGTAAAGGTTAGGTCATGCTCCGGGGCTTGCCTTCTTGCTCGGACTGAGAGTTAGCCTCCGGGTTGTTCACGTCTGCACCGGCACCGGGCTCCGGGGCTTCTTCCTCGTCTGCGGGGATGAGGGTGTAGTCGCCGTCTGGGATAGCGCCTTGTACATGATATGCATAACTTAGGGTGGCTGTTCTGGAATTTCAGATTCCATTTATTTTATTCTATCTAACTACAAAAAGGTTTATTCTTTTATATAAATCGATTTCCATCTAGATTACTTCGCATTTTTGTTTCTCCATTTCTGTTCATCATTTTTATCTATAAACTTTATGGCAGCTACTGGAGTATAAGAGCTAAGCTCACTCCAAAATTTAGCTAATTTCGAGCTACACATAATTTATTAAAAATCTAACAAGTTGCTGCCAGCAGAAATGAATTTAATTCATATAAAATTGAAAATTCAACCATTTCAGGAGATCTCCCTACCAAAGTTAAGCATAAGTATGAGGAGGGCTCTGGCCAAGTGGTGGCTCAAAATAACCCTTGGGTGATCCTCAATGATTTTCTAACCAAAAACACATATTTAATTATTTGCCATCCTAAACAGAGCAAAAATTAAGTTTTTCATTTTTAACATGTGTTCTAACAAGTTTTAAGCTCTCAGGAGCAGAATGGTGATTTTTCACTGCACATATTATTTTTAATGATTTCTGCACTGCAAAAAGACAGAAAACCTATTTTAATTCATAAAAGGAGCTAAACATCATATTTTTGGGTCTTCTTTGGACACAAGCTGTCCAAAGCCACTATACACAACATATCCAAAGCTCAACCCTAGCGCAGCTCTGGATTTGAAATGGTGCATAACTTTAGATTTTCCTTGTTTGAATTTTAATTCAAAAACTGTTCGTCAAAAGTACAAACATGTCTAATAGAGATTGTAATTTAGACTCTCACGAATCCAGGGAGTATTTTTGTGCATTTTTCCGATTTTTGTACGATTTTTAATCGATTTTACAAGTTTCGGGAAAAATCAAACCTAGACTTAAGAATCTGTTTACGCAGAGAACCCTAGATCTTTCAAAACTTCGCGAACGAGTCCCTGGACTTTTGCGCAGAGACCCCTAAACAAAGGTAGACGATGAACTTGGGTCCCTGGGACCTCGCCGGAGTTGCGCCGGCCAAACGGCGGCGAACTAGGCTCGGGGAAGTGGGGGAAAAGCTTCCTGGGCTCACCACGAGTCGTTTGGGGACGGTTGGGAGGCCGGGGATGGTCGGAGTTTCGCCGGCGACGAGGTGGTGGCGGCGCGGCCGCCGCGGCTTCTACGCCGGCGAGCTCGGGGTCGTTCGCGGAGGGGGGAGAGGTCCTTGAGCACCAGCAGAGCTTGGGGAAGCTAATGGCGTGCTCGAGGAAGCTCGGGGACGGCTCGGAGTAGGGTCTCGACGTGCGGGTGCTTCGACGGCCGGAATTCGCGATTTGGGGAAATCGCAAATTCTCGCCGGAGAAGGGACAATAGCTTGGGGAAAGTTGGGGGTTTTGGAGCTGGTGGAGTGGACTAGCTCCGTGCGGGATGGATTGGGGAATGGTGGAGCGTGGACGAGGAATTTCGCGAAGAGCTTGGGTTCGGCTTGCGCGTCGCGAGGAGGAAGAAGACCGAGCGAGCGCGGGGAAGTGGAAATGACCAAGTGAGCGAGTGAGAGGAGGGGTGGGAGTGCGCGGTGGAGTGCTTGGGCACGCAAGGGAGGCACTGTGCGGCCTCGGGAGCGTGCGAGCGCGTGGGTGGCTGTCGCGGTCGCCATTGATGGCGCGGCGAGCTCGAACAGAGCGCGCGCGACACGATTGGGCGAGGAAGATTGTGGCGTGATCGCTGGGGATCCTCCACAGTGCTCCTTGGCGCGTAGCGAGCGAGCATCGCGACTGCGGGGCGGCGCTGCGCGGCTGCGACCAGTGCCGAGCGAGCTTGCCATGATGGCGCTCCGCGGCGCGAGGCAGCAGTGCGCCGTCGCCCGCGAAGTGACGGTACGGAAGGCTTGGACAAACGCGTGAGGACAAAAGCTAGCTGCCGCCACAGCTCGGCCGACCCGACGCGGTCTCCGCCACACGCCGGCCACGTGGCGGCCGGACTCCGGCCGGAGCAGAGCGCGCCAGGGGCGAGCTGGCAGCCCCGTGGAGCTCTTTGCCCCTTTTGAACTTTCTCCAAAAATTTGAGCTGAACTTCGAAACGTGTAAAATTAAAAGTTGGAGTTTGAGGTGCGGGACACAACTTCCGAGCTTGGACCGGGCACTTCGACCAGGCGCTACGGCGCTTCGAGCTTGAACCGCAAGCTCGAGCTTGCCGAGCCTCGAATGGTCGGAAACGCCACTCGAGGGTGAGTGCCCCCCCCTCGAGCTTGGCTGCGAAGCCTCGAGCGTGACGGAACGTCGCTCGAGGGTGAGTCCTCGAGCTTGGCTGCGGAGCCTCGAGGGTGACGGAACGTCGCTCGAGGGTGAGTCCTCGAGCTTGGCTGCGGAGCCTCGAGGGTGACGGAACGTCGCTCGAGGGTAAGTCCTCGAGCTTGGCTGCGGAGCCTCGAGCGCGACGGACGGCGGGGCCTCGAGGGTCCTGTCGTGCAGCCTCGAATCGTGACGGAAACTACCGGCTAGGCTCGATCGTCACGGTCATAGCTCGATCGTCACGGACATACTGACTAGGCTCGATCGTCACGGACATACTGACTAGGCTCGATCGTCACGGACATAGCTCGATCGGGACGGATTTTTACGGCTAACCTCGATCGTGACGGACATTCCCGCTCGAGGGTCACCGATCGGCGCGAACGCCATGGCGAGGTTGTCGCGAAGGGCTGTCCGAGATGTTTAAGTTTTAGTTGGGTGCCAAACAACCCTTGTTTTTGAATTATAATTGAATTTTTGACGAATTTTTGAATTTCAACCCAATTCCCTGTTGTATTGATTTTAATTGCACTTTTTAATTCTTTTGACATCAGAGATGTCACAGCCTACCCCCCTTAAAAGGAATCTCGTCCCGAGATTCGATTAAACCTAGAGATAGAGAGGGGAAAAGAAATACCTCGGCTTATGAAAGTATGTCGGGGAAATTCTTCCTAAGATAGTCCTCGGTTTCCCACGTGGCTTCATCTTCGGAGTGATGACTCCACTGAACTTTGTACATTTTAACTCCCTTCCTTCGTGTTTGTCGCTCTTTCTCGTCGAGGATCTTAACGGGATGCTCATCATAAGAGAGATCCGGTTCAACCGAGAGTTCCTCTTGTTCAACAACTTCGGTTGGGACACGAAGACACCTCTTGAGTTGAGAAACATGGAATACATTGTGTACCGCTGAAAGTTTCTCGGGAAGCTTTACTTGATAGGCTACCGGCCCACATTGCTGAGTAATTTCATACGGGCCGATATAACGAGGTGCAAGCTTGCCCTTGAGTCCAAATCTTTGCACACCCTTGGTCGGGGAGACCTTAAGATATACGTGATCACCAACTTCGAACTGAAGTGGCTCCCGCCGCTGATCAAAGTAGCTCTTTTGCCGTGACTGGGCGGTCTTCAAATTCTCCCGAATGATCCTAACCTTTTCTTCGGCTTCCTTCACAAGGTCAGGGCCATAAGTGTACCTCTCGCCTGCCTGGGACCAACACAACGGGGTCCGACATCTTCTACCATACAAGGCTTCGAATGGTGCCATTCTAAGACTCGCTTGGTAGCTGTTGTTATAGGAGAATTCGGCCAGAGATAAACATTTCTCCCAATTCTTCCCATAATGAATAACACAGGCTCGAAGCATATCCTCAAGTATTTGATTTACCCTTTCCGTCTGCCCATCGGTCTGTGGGTGATATGCCGAACTACGGATCAGTTTGGTGCCTAGGGACATTTGCAATTGTTCCCAAAAGCGTGCTACGAACAGAGCACCACGATCTGAAATTATCGTCTTGGGTACCCCGTGTAGACAAACGATCCGCTCCAAATAAATCTCCGCATACTTCTTGGCAGTGTAAGTGGTATTGACTGGAATAAAGTGTGCGGTTTTGGTAAGGCGATCCACAATTACCCAAATAGAATCGTGCCCCTGAGGGGTTCTGGGAAGTCCAACAATAAAATCCATGCTTATATCTTCCCACTTCCACGAGGGAATAGGTAGAGGTTGAAGCGTGCCTGCTACCTTCAAGTGGCTAGCCTTGACCCGCTGGCATGTGTCACATTCCGACACATACGTGGCAATTTCTCGCTTCATTCGAGTCCACCAAAAGTTTTGCTTCAAGTCTTGGTACATTTTGGTGCTGCCGGGATGGATAGAAAATTTAGAGAGGTGTGCCTCATCCATAAGCTTCCTCCGGAGTTCCGTGTTTTTGGGCACCACAAGGCGATGTCCATACCACATCACTCCCTGCCCATCCAACCGGAAACACTTGTACTTCTCTTTCACCCTTTCCTTAGACAATTTCCTTTTAAGGATTTTAACGCCCGCATCATTTAATTGGGCTGCAACAATCTGATCGTGCACGGTTGGTTCCACTGCAATATGGTTGAAGTACCCGTGTGGAACAATCTCCAATTGAGCTTTGCCATTTCGTGACACAGGGTGTCGGCATAGGACTCCACGGAAAGACAATGACAACGAGCCTTGCGGCTTAGTGCATCCGCAACTACATTAGCCTTCCCGGGGTGATAGTGTACACTGAGATCATAGTCCTTTGCTAACTCCAACCATCTTCGCTGTCTCATATTCAGATGTGCCTGAGTGAAGACATACTTGAGGCTCTTGTGGTCTGTATATATGTTGCAGGGAACACCCATCAAATAGTGTCTCCACATCTTGAGAGCATGAATGACCGCTGCTAACTCAAGATCGTGCGTGGGGTAGTTTTGCTCATGAGGCCGAAGTGCTCGAGAAGCATAAGCAATGACTCGGTTCTCTTGCATGAGAACACAGCCAAGACCGGTGCCTGATGCGTCACAATAAACATCATACGGCTTGGTGCAATCGGGCTGAGCCAAAACTGGGGCTGAAGTTAAATGTCTTCGCAAGGTGTGGAAAGCTTCCTCACATTTGTCATTCCACTCAAATTTAACTCCCTTCTTCAAGAGTTCGGTCATGGGCTTTGCTATCCGAGAGAAATCCGGAATAAAACGGCGGTAATAACCGGCTAAACCCAGAAAACTCCGAATCTCATGGACAGAGGTAGGTGGTTGCCAATCTAGCACCTCCTGTACCTTGGTTGGATCCACGGATATACCATCCTTGGAAACCGTGTGACCTAAAAACTTCACGCTCTCAAGCCAGAATTCACACTTGGAGAACTTGGCATAGAGCTGATGATCTCTCAGCCTTTGAAGAACAATGCGAAGGTGCTCAGCATGCTCTTCCTCATTCTTAGAATATATAAGAATGTCGTCAATGAAAACCACCACAAACTTGTCTAGTTCAGACATGAAGACCGAATTCATGAGGTACATGAAATAGGCTGGGGCATTGGTGAGTCCAAAGGACATAACCAAGAATTCATAAAGTCCATAACGTGTGGAAAAGGCAGTCTTCGGAATGTCACAAGGCCTGATTTTGATTTGATGATAGCCAGAGCGTAGGTCAATCTTGGAGAATACTCTGGCGCCAGCTAATTGGTCAAACAAGATGTCAATACGGGGAAGCGGATACTTGTTCTTGATGGTTACCGCATTGAGAGACCGGTAATCAATACACAACCTCAAGGAATGATCCTTCTTTTTCACAAAGATAGCGGGACATCCCCAAGGTGATACACTTGGACGAATGAAACCCTTATCTAGCAATTCTTGGAGTTGAATTTTTAATTCAGCCAATTCATTGGGCGGCATTCTATATGGTCTCTTTGATATAGGTGCTGTGCCAGGTTGAAGTTCAATCACGAATTCAATGTCTCTATCCGGCGGCATCCCAGGTAAGTCATCCGGAAATACATCGGCATACTCACATACCACCGGAATGTCCTTTAGTTGGGTTTCTACCATTGTGTAAGCACACGCATCGACGCAAGTCCGTTGTGGCAGATATAGCACACTCGGGCCATGCGTAGGCGAGTTTATCTCAACAACTCTTTCCGCAACATCTAGGACAGCCTTATGTTGAGTCATCCAATTGGCTCCCAACACAATGTCAATTCCTTCCATTCCAAGCAGAATCAAATCAGTAGGAAATGTTTTACTTCCCAGCCTGATTGGAACCTTGTGGGTGACTTGGTTGGATGAAAGTTTACCTCCCGCAGTTGATATCACATAAGATGATTTGGTATGGTACGATTTTAATCCGCATTTCACATGAAATCTTGTGCTTATAAAACTATGTGTTGCCCCGGAATCAAACAATATCACAGCAGGTTGAGTGCAGATAGGGAAAGTACCAGTCATGTCTGGGGCTCCCTCGGGCAGGTCGGCCAAGTTGGTGTAGTTGAGCCGTCCTTGGCGAACTTGCACACGCTGCTGCTGCTTGCCCTTGCCTTGCTGATTTCCCGGGCGTTGGTTTTGCTGCTTGTTCTGCGGGCAATCCTTGATAAAATGATCTTTACTTCCACACTTGAAGCACTGATAGCCGGCTCCAGGGCGAGCTGGCTGCTGTGCATTTTGCCTTGGTGCTTGCTGCTGCTGCGGCGGAGGGAAACGAGGCGCGTTAGGCTGTGGCGGCCTAGCAACCCATCCACCTCTCTGAGGTGCCCTGGACTGTCCCTGCGGTGCAGCCGGGGGAACCAGGCGGAACCTCTGTGGCTGCGCGCTCGACGGTCCAGCGGGAGTCTTCCTCTTCTTCTCCGCCTTGTGCACCACATTGGCGTCTTCCTGGGTGATGGCAAGGTTCACGAGATCGCCGTACGTGGCAGCACGGGTGGTGGCCAACTGTGCCTTCAACTTGGTGTTAAGGCCACGTCGGAACCTCTCTAGCTTCTTCTCGTCGGAGTCGGCGTGATGACCCGCATAAGGGCACAGACCATTGAAGGCCTGGGCGTACTGAAGCACTGTACGGGTACCCTGGGTCAGCGCCAAAAACTCATTCAACTTCCGCTCTACTAGACCGGCCGGAATGTGATGAGCCTTGAATGCAGCCTTGAACTCATCCCACTCAACTACATGACCCTCCTGCTGCAGGGCCAGGTAGTTCTCCCACCAAAGGAGAGCTGGGCCGCGGAGCTGCTGCGCCGCGAATACGACCTTGCGGTTGGAGGTGCAAGGCGTCGCCAGAATGGTGAACTTGGACTCGATGGCCCGAATCCAGGTGTCGGCCTCTAAAGGCTCATCGGCACGAGAGAAGATCGGCGGGTGCGTCGCCAGAAAATCTTCGTATCGGGCCACCTGAGGCTGAGGGGCCCGTTGACCTCCCTGCTGAAGCATCTGCTGCTGCATCATCTGCTGCTGATGCTGCAGGTTCCGGAGAATCTCCGTTTGCGTGGCATAAAGCTGCTGCCACGTAGGAGGTTGCTGCGGTGGAGGAGGTGGCGGTGGCTGTTGCTGCCCCTCTGGCCCCTGCTGGTTAGCGTTGGAGCCACTAGCGTCGTGACCGCTGCGGGTGATTGCCATCTGCAGTAGGTACTTGTATTAGCCACATTCCATAAGCTTGCATAATGAATGACAAGATAGAACGTGACAATATATTAAAGTGTACTGCGCAGAATGGCAAGTCAGCACGCAGTTGGGAAGAAAAATCATAACTCCCGACAGGAAACAAGTCAAATGCTCCAATTCAGTCAGTAGCTCGAAAATTTCATGCTCTACAACTTCATGTTGGGCTCAGAATCAAATTCGGACTGGAACTAAGCCGAAAAATTCAATCTTTAGCTCTCTGCATTTGCTGTTTTTCAGCAGGCCGAGCTATAGTGTTTTGGTTGCCATTTTTATTTCGCTTAACCAATGGGGTTGCAATTTGGTGATCGTTTTGTTTGACAAATTTCAAACAACTTTGTAGTTCACATCACAGCCCAGAAATGAAAGGAAAACCCATCAATAATTAAAACAAGGTCAGCTGCAGAACGTTTTCAACACAGCTGTAACAACATCATCAAGTTTCGCAACACAATCACACCATTCATTTTTACATGCCACAAAAGATAACAAGGGGAGCTCAACTCCATCTAGCCTATTACAACATGAAGCCAAAATCTAGGCCTAGCGGAGGAGTCCTTGCTACTACCACTCTAAAAGTCATCAAGGTTGTTAGCGGTAGCCTCGCTGCCCATAGGAGAAGGTGGAGCTGGAAGGGGCGGCATGTCGTCCTCGGTGTCCATGTCGGAGTCGGGGGCCTCTCCTTCACATCCACATCCCCTCCTTGCTGCTCAAAGAGGTGCTGAGCGTCGTGGGCGGCAAGCATGGCATTGGCCTGCTCCAAGGTACCGTGTACCTCCTCAAGCTCATCTCTAGTTTGTGCTAACTCATTCTGGGTGTTGTTGTGTGCAATCTGGAGGTCATTCAATTGCCTCTCCAAGTCAGCAATCATGGCATCTCTAGTGGTCACCTCAATGGACAAAGAGGTCCTCTCAACCCTATGTCACGGGCGCGAGCGGACATGTCCATAGCATGTTGAGCATCTCGCTCTGCGACCGTCCAAGTAGTGCCTGCAAACGGTGATACGCCCGTATCCACCTCATCATCAAAGCGGCTGCTGCGACGGGGCTCTCCGCCATCCTCAAAGGAGAGCTAAGGTAGCGCCTCATCCAGTGGGGATCATCCGGCTGAGTTGGTGGGAACAGCCCAAGCAACTGGTGCTCTACCAAGCTCTGGTTCTGAGCACAAAAAGAACTGATGCATTCAAGGCAGCTAGCTCACAAGTCGTCTCCATGTGGTGTCCATGAACTTCCACCGTCCAGGTGGGGGAACTAGGACACGGCGGGTGACGGTGTACCACCAAACGCACACGGGAACGAGTCACACCACGGTCTCGGATGAGGATTCTCTCATACTGTGGCGGTGTAAGGGTAGCCAAGTGCCTGTAGAACCGACCACAAGATGCTAGGGAAGCCTTCCCATCCCAAGCAATCAGAGAAAGACACGTCGTTAGGGTAGCTAGCCAGGTCAGCGAGGGCGTCCATCTGAACCAAAAGGAAAAAGGGGCAAGGGTGAGCACCGGGTAGCGCCAAAGAATAAGAACAGATTCTGTGCAGGGTGGTAAAAATTTCAAAACTCGAAATCTACAAGCTCAAAAATTCCCAAATTTGGCCAGGACATTGTTTAAGTAATTCCTAACAAGTTTCATTTTGGAGGTTTGAGCAGAAACTGTCGTTAAGATGGTGTAAAAATTCAATTTTTATCTCACTGTCCCCAGAAATTTCCAGCAGACAGGGGGTTACCATTTTTAGCATAACTCCAATTTTACTGAACCATTTTCGTTGAATTTCTCCAGCATTTACTCCATAATATTTATGACAACTTTCGTGTTGAACACTTTTTCCGTTCGACAACGTTTTCAGTTTCGAATTAAGGGTGCAACAGATTGTTCT
>JACEFO010000810.1:0-28255 GCA_015342445.1 Digitaria exilis | reverse complement strand
AGTTCGAGGACCAGAGGTGCATTTTACTCTTTTATCGTGTAAAGAAGATGGATAATCTCCTGCTTATTGTATTTGCTGTGTCTACGGGGACAAAGGGCCGATGGGTTTGAAATGAAGAAAGAAGCTGAATCTGGCCCATAACCCCTCCATGCACCGACGATGGCCTGGGCCAGTACAACAAGCAGACGACGCAAACAGTCAAACAAACAAAGCCCAACTATGACAGGAGCCCAACAGACGACCACGCTCGTCTTTGCCTTTCCGGGCGAGGATGGATGGTGGGCCCGGCGAGCCAGGCTAGGGTGGGGCCCGGGCGACCAGCAGTCAGGTGGGCCACACGCTGCCCGCGCCGGGGGGAGCACCCGCGCGTGTGGACCGGGCGGGGGGGCTAGACTAGTGCGTGGCTCTGGCTGGCTGTGGGCCCCAGTCGCCAGGCGCCGCCCAGAACTGGCCTCTCGCTTTCTTTCGCGCCACGCGGGTCTCTCTTCTCCTTCCAAATCAGACGGGCTCTGGTCGTGGGAGACGCGCCACCAAACTCTGCATGCATGCGCTTATCTGTGGTGTGGGCTACGGAGTAGTACTAGCACACCGGCTCCCTTTTCACTCTGTCTTGCTCAAGGAACGAAATCGAATGCGGCAGGAATTCGTGTGCATTTACCTCCCATTTCCTTCCGTTAGCAGCAGGTTTATGGAAATAGATATACCACCAACATGAACACAACACCACGAGACCATCGTCGTTGGTGCCTCCACGGTAGTTTCTCGTAGCACTTCCTCACTTCCTCCTCTGCCACTAGTCAAAACTCAAAAACCGGCTGGACACACCATGTTTTCTTTTTCTTTATCCTCCTCTCTCACCTGTTGCTTTCCCTCACCATCCGTGCATGAAGCACTTGTGCCTCGCAGAAGCTCCTCTCACACCACCCAAGCCACCACTTTTATCTCCAGCGTAGCATCCGAACTTAGCTGGCAGGTTGAGGCCACTAGCCCCGTCACCGCGTTGGGCTTGGACTGATCGCCCCAGCCCAAAGGGCTGCAGCCTGCAGCTGTGTGTGTGTGCAGGCGGCGGACAGCAGACCTGCAGGCACGCTGCTGCATCTGCCCGCCCAAAAAGAGATGGTCGCCATCGTACTTCAAAGCCTGTCCCTCGGCGAGGAGGCCAAGCCAGCCCCAGCGTGTCACGGGCGCACCACATCGCCGCACAAGTTCGATGACCATCTCTCTTCTCCTGAATCTTCCCCCATGCTAAGCAGCCTGGTTAATGGCGATGCAATGGTGCTCCATCGACCCACCCAACCAACGTAAATCTCTCAGCAACGAGAGTACCTTGAATGGGCATCCTCATTTGCATTTGCTCTGCAGTTGCATGTTTGTAGGTCCTTCTTTTCTTAATTTTGAACCATTCCCTTTGTGTTTTTTTTTGGATATATCAACGCAATGGTTCCCATTCTTTGGCTTGAAATGGTCAAAAGCAGGACAACAACGCGTTGACTTGGTCAAAACATGGACAATTTTATGCAAACTTGAAAAGGGAGAAAGGACAAGCTCACAAATATATGATTTCAGCATATGGAAAGCGATTGTCCCTCTGACAGGTTTTGAGCAAAATATGTAACTTCAATTGTCATCCTCATTTGCCCTTCTTTTCTTAATTCTACAATGTTTTCTTTATGTTTCAGTAACCCATATGACGGTGCGTAGGACTGCTAGCAGGGGCTTAAGAGGGGCCCACGTTTAGAGATTCAGCCTTCAGGTGTAACTGAGGCAGCTTGATGCCCTTCTAGAGAGGTGGTGGAGGCCTTTCGGGGGATTTGCCCTGCATGCAACGGACCCCTTGCTTTGTAAAAAACAATAAGGCAAATAATGTGTTGACTTGGACAAAACATGGAAAATAGTGCAAAGTTGAAAAAGAAGTAAGAACTCACAATATGAGTTCAAAGTTCATTTTATTATTACTATTCAAGTCCATGCGCCAACATGCTCTCCTGCATGTTCCCTAATATATATGTGGGTTATTTCATCACACGTCACTCTTAGGCAGTGCCAATCACGATGTACTATCTCTGAAGCCAAACCCTACCAATTATTTCTATGGGCAATAGTAGTTATTTGTAGTTATTTATATTTTTTCCAAACTTGTTTTAATTTGGCTTCCGAGCCCTAGTATAGTAGTATCATGGATGATTAATACGCAAGCCAAACGTTCACGCCAAGATCAAAACTTTGATATGAGGAAAGCAATGGTCATCCTTGGCCTCCATCCGGAAGTTTTGATGGTAGGTAGTTTTCACACAACGATGGATGTGCAGTTGCCCACCAGCCTCCTTCCTGGCGGTCGACGCGGCAGCAGGGCTAGAGGGCCCGTGTGATTTTTTTCTTTTTTCCTTTTGTATTTTCTTTTTTACCCCAGACAAAGTACTATAAATAAGTTATTTATCAAAGTTATATAAATTATGTATCAAAGTTGTATATGCATAGAATGTTATGTCAAAACCATACCACTAACAAAGATAGACATGTAAGTTATGTGCAAAGTTGCATAGTTTATGTGCCAAAGTTGTATACTTCTAATAGTTATGAAAAAATCATACTATGGGTAAATATGTATAGATATATTATATATCAAAGTTGTATAAGTTATGCGTCAACGCTGCATAAGTTATGCGGCAATGCTGTCGATGCCCTAAATGTTGCATAATTGCAAAAATAAAAAACTATAAAAATGAAAATTATGAAAATAGAAAAATACTAAAAAAAAGAAAGTTGTTGGAAGAAGGTGAGCGTTGACAGCCAGGACCCTTCATTGTGGACTGCTGCTTTTCAGCAATCCCCTAGCTTTCCTATTTTTTTTTGTTTGGCAAAAATATATTGTCTCGGCCCAAATCAAATGGGCTTAGCCTGTTTGACACTACTAAATAAGGGTAGACTTGGTGCCGAATTTGCGAATATTGGGTGAAAAAAATAAATAATTTACTTGTCACACTGAAAAATAGTATATGGACCAGCTCATTGATCATTTGGGTGGGCCTACCCAATTTTGCAAGATGGATAGAGTTATTGGGTGTGCCTACCCAATGGTTTTAGGCCTAAAATGAAATCGGGTTTTCTATTTAGCCGGCTCACGAGATAATCAGGTCTTACGACTTACATCTCACGCCACAAGGCCAGAATGACGATGCATTTCTTGTCGTGATCTAGTTAGGCGGTTTAGTTGCTGACTCCCTACTCTTTGTTTCTGCGTGCGGTGGCATGTATATATAGATGCCAAGAACTTTATATGAGGTATAGATACATACCACACATATCCATGGCATATATGACAATGGCACGTAGTAGTTTTGGAAGTTGCGGGGCTCTATCTTAGGCGTTTGCTCTTTTTTTTGTTTATGTGCCTTGTCACCGAAGAAGAGCACTCGTGCACTGCGTAGTAATGATATGACCTTTTCATTTACTCACGGTCAACTATGTTAGACCACATTTTTGTGATATACTTTACACTTACGTTACATCTATCACTATTTCATCGTCGAAAATGCTAGAATGCAATTTTATGATACACTTTGCACGTATGGCCATACGCTATATCTATCATGATTCTATTCAGTGGATGCTATTTGGTTTTACTCATAGTTGAATATGGCACACAACAATGTAATACAATTTAAACGATTAGCTATAACAATTTTTTACCCCAAGATGTTGTTTGGTCTCACATGTAATCTGCATCATCTTTCCTCATGTGTGGCTCTTGTGTACTTCGTGTTTTTCTTTCAAGCCTCCAAGTTACCAGATATATCCACGATGTCTACGACAATGGCTACCTTATGGTTTTAGTTGCGGACTCCCTTTTTTTTTGCGTGTGGTGTCATGTATACACATGCCAATGGCTTCATATGAAGTTTAGATACATACCACATATATCCACGCCATATATGACAATGGCCACTTAGTATAGTTTTGGATGTAGCGTGACTCTATATTAGATGTTTGTCTTTTTATTTTTTGCTTGCGTGCCTTGTCATGGAAGAAAAAGAGCACTCGTGCGCCGCGCCATATTTATATAACATTTTCTTTTACTCATCATCGGCTATGCTAGTACACGATTGCATATACACTTTACACGTATGTTGTATCTATCGTGATCCGGGAACGCCAAATGTTGTTTGTTTTTACTCGGCACCAAATATGGTAGAACACGACTCTATGATAGGCTTTACTTGTACGCTACATCTATAACGTTTTTTGGCTATGGGATACTGTTTGGTATTTATCTGATATATATTATCTTTCTGATCTTTCCTTTCATACATATCTGATACTCCCTCCGTCCCAAATAGATGTCATTCTCGCTTTCCAATAAAAACAGCACCTTTGAGCATTAGCCAATTATATATAAAATAATATTAATATTATAGTATATCATTAGTACCATTAGATAGATATTTGAATCTAGTTTTTTAACAAATTTATTAGGGATATAAATATTACATATATTTTTTCTACAAATTGAGTCAAGTTGAGAAAGTAACACGTGCACGCATCCCATAGCGTCGTCCTTTTAGGGACGGAGGGAGTAGACTTATGGTTTTCTTTGGAAAAAAATTCTAATGAAACTTTTATAAAATTAGAAATATATTTAAATTGTACATTGGACGCGTGTACTACCCGTATGGATTAGCGAATGATCAAAATTCCACAGGCAGATGCTGAGCCCGTACATGCACATCCCGAATGCCAAAAAAACCGAGCATTCCAAAGACCCAGAAAGGAAAAGACGGGCCCCGCCAGTCCGATCCATCCCCCACTGCTCGAACCCACTGACAATTCGGTCCCACCTAGCGTAGTCCCACAGGTCAGACAAGCGCCACAACTCCACCTGTGGGTGCAGCAAGCGAAGAGGCGTCGACGGGGCGTGACTGGCACACGCCCCCCTGCCCCACCCGGCCCGCCAAGCACCACCGCATCACGTGCCCCTGCGCCCCACCGGCGAGTCGCTGACATGTCGGGCCCGCCACCGGTCACGTGGCGCGCGCGAGGAGGATCGTGGCCCGAACAGCGCACACCGGGTTCCTCGGCGTCCTACGGAACCCTCGCGCGCTGACGGAAGGTGTGGGTCCCGCCCCCGGCGCGGGGACGGAGCAGCGGATCCCCGGGGGCGTTTTGGACGGCCGAGCGAGCGCGAGGCGAGAGAGGAAGGGGTGACTGCTGCTAAATGCTCGGAGTGATCTCGGGTTAGCGGCGGTAAAAAAGGTTGGTAACGCGCGGTTTAACCGCTGGCCGTTTGCTGACGCGGGACCCGCTCTATCTTGTTCGCCCCAAACAATGGCAGGAAGGATATTGCTGCTACGAGCACCAGAAAACAACACACAGCAACGCCAAAATCAAAACCAAGTCCCACCGTGTCCAAGCAGCAGAGCACAAAAAAGCTCGCCACAGAAGGTGCATGGAATCCTCAGCCCCCGGCAGTCGCAAGCACCAATGGTGAGTTGACAGCGTCCAAAGCTCCAAGGCCCGGCTCCCTCGGGCTTGCCACTGCTGCTAATTCCGGCCAAACCCACCTCCGCTGACCGGACCAACGCGATCGGCGAGAGCAAGCACCCATCGCACGAGCACAACAAAGCGTCAAAAGAGACCAAAAACAAAGCGGCAGTAGTAAATAAAATATTCAAAAGCAGGGTTAAATTGTAAGATAATCTTACCCCTACCCCTTGCCCGCGGGGGAGAGACAGGCCCAGCGAGCCTGGGCCCGGGCCTGGGCCCGGGCGGACGTGGTGGGTGAGCTCACCGCCGCCTCGGGGCGGTCGCGGTGGGCAACGCGAGGCAGGCGAAACTGACACACTCCCTCTCTCTCTCCTCTCTCTAGCTCACACAAACAACACACACGACCCACGCAGTCGCGCTGCGAGAGGAGAGAGAGAGAGAAGGGGGGAGGAGGAGGAGGTGGAGGAGAAGAGACACAGGAAACTGACGTCGCCTTCGGCGGCCTGCTACTTAAATCCCCCCCCTCGCCTCGCCTCGCCTCCGGCTCCCTCTTCTCCTTCCCCTCCTCCACCCGAATCGACCAGCTCGGGGGGCGTCCGGGGGCACGGCGGAATTCGCGAGGAATTTGGGCCGGCGAGGGGGGTGGCTTGGGTTGGGGGAAGTGCATGTGAGATCCGATGGCGGCGGCTGAAGCGGCGGTCGGCGGCGGCGGCGGAGTCGGAGGTGAGTGCTCGCTGCTGCTGGTTCGTGCGGGTGTTTGGTTCAGATGGGGTTGGGTTGGGTTTGTTTGTGACAGGTGTGTTTTGTTTCGTCTGCAGGTCCGGAAGCAGGAGGCGGAGGCGGAGGGAAGGACGCGCTGTTCGTGGAGCTGTGGAAGGCCTGCGCGGGGCCGGTCTCCAGCGTGCCGCCGCTGGGGGAGAAGGTCTACTACTTTCCGCAGGGGCATATAGAGCAGGTGAGCCTCCGAGGGCGCTTGTCTCTTGTTTGTTTGGGTGTCGGATGCTGTTCCCTCGCGTTTTTAGAAGGGTTTTTGTGGCGCGCCTGTGTGCATGCGTCGGAATCCTCACCGAATTTCGCGGAGGCTTTTGCATGATCGCAGCGAATTGCGGGGTTTTGAGGGGTTTTTGGCGCGGGATTGCTTGATCTGTGGTCGATGGGGTCCCTGTGCCTCCCCTCGATTTAGGAAATCCCGAGCCTGAATTCGAATCCTCCTCGGCCGCCAGGTTGGATTCGTTGTTCTGGTTCCTGAGAAACTCGCGCTTTTGAGTGGAATCGTCGATTCTGATGGGAATTCTCTGGCTTTTGGGCTCGATTCGCATGGTCACCTCAGTGGTCAGTGCTGCGGTCTGCACTGCCGTTTTGCCTTCTGACGCGGAGGGTCCGCAATGTGGGATCCGTTCGCACTTGGCTCGCGGAGAATTCTCCGCGCTGCGATGGGATGATGGGGTTCTTCTGATTTGGGGGATTATTTTTTCTAGGATTCGAAGGTCGCCGGTTACTTTTACTGTCACTTCAGTGAGCTCAGTTGGGTTCTTTCATTTCATTTGACCCTGGACGCTTGGTCTTTCTTTACTGCCTAGAATGGTATTAGGAATCCGTGCCTTTATGTTTTTTTAATGTTATATCCAAAGCTCCACAATTTTTTTACTGACTTCGGAGATATGCAATGATTCCTCTTTCCAAGATGCGTCCTCTGCTCTAATATATGTGATTTGGGGGTGCTAATCCTGCCCGTTTCTGCTGTTTCTCAGGTGCAGGCCTCGACGAACCAGCTCGCTGAGCAGCAGAGCACGCCGCTATACAACCTGCCATGGAAAATCCCCTGCAAGCTTATGAACATCGAGCTGAAGGTAGCAACATGCAATCTTCCTTGCTGTTCATTGTAGCATGTTATGGATGCATATGCCTGATCCTCATTTCCGTTGCTAGGCTGAGCCAGATACTGATGAGGTGTACGCCCAGCTCACCCTGCTCCCAGATAAGGTGGTTGTGCTTCATGCATGTTCAGGGCTTATGTTAAACACTGCTATGTACTAATGTTCGTGCCTGATTTGCAGAAGCGAGATGAGAATACCTCCACAACAGTGGAGAGTGAGGAGGCAGAGGGGGTGGTGCCTGATGCGCCGCCAGCCACCACAGCGAACAATGACCAGCGCCGCATACACTCCTTCTGCAAGACGCTGACTGCCTCAGACACAAGCACCCATGGTGGATTCTCAGTGCTGCGTCGGCATGCGGATGATTGCCTCCCTCCACTGGTTAGGAGTTAGGACCTTGTAACGTTTGACTCATTTTGTTTTTGTTGGTCTAGTGATAGTGATCCCTTTGATGTTGTTCCTTGATCAGGATATGAGCCAGCATCCTCCAAATCAAGAGCTGGTGGCTAAGGACCTGCATGGGGTTGAGTGGCGCTTCCGTCACATCTTTCGAGGTGATGCCTGATCATCCTACTCATAATGGATTTATTCCAGAGTTATGTGTCATGCTCTTTCTTGTTCATTCACTCTGGACTGGCTGGAGTGCATGCTTATTGCCAATGCCGGCTTTTAATTGTTTGTAAATTCAATAGAGGGCATTTATTTGTTGATTTCCAATTTATTCTAATTTATCTGCAAATTCTGATACAAACAGTTACTTCTCTTCTCTAAATGGGACCATACTGTCAGGAGAAATTAGCGTGTTTAATATTTTCTGGGGTGCCCTGTGTTTTGTTGTGTGGGTGATGTCAGCAGTTTTTATTGATGATTTGTTGCACGCTTAATTTATTTGGATTAGTAATTCCTGGTCATTGTCAGTGGCCTAAATTGTAACTTGTATAGGTTGTATTGGACACCTGTAAATTTTCAGTATTGTGTTTGCTTTATTTCAGGTCAGCCACGGAGACACCTTCTTCAGAGTGGTTGGAGTGTTTTTGTTAGTTCCAAGCGTCTTGTTGCTGGGGATGCCTTCATATTTCTCAGGTGTGGTACCATGATATTCTGAACAGTTAATGTTGCTTGCTCTTAGCTTGCCTTTTTATCACTACACAACCTTAACAAATACCTGCTTCCTTATATTCTATGAACCAGAGGCGAGAACGGGGAGCTACGTGTTGGAGTTCGGCGGGCACTTAGGCACCAAACCACTATCCCGTCTTCAGTCATATCCAGTCACAGTATGCATCTTGGTGTTCTTGCAACAGCATGGCATGCAGTAAACACTGGGAGTATGTTCACTATCTACTACAAGCCAAGGTTTGTGGGGGAACTATAAGCTTAGTCACACTATTCCTGTATTTAATTTTAGCAAAGTGCTGTTCCAATTTATTGTTTAATTGCGGCATGAAATTTCTGATTCGCTCACATGAAAAAAGTTGAGATCAATGATAACTATTTGCATGTTTGAGCTCAGTTGTTTACGTTTGTTCTGCAGGACTAGTCCCGCTGAATTTGTGGTCTCGCGCGATAGGTACCATGAATCACTGAAACGGAATTATTCAATAGGGATGAGATTTAAGATGAGATTTGAAGGCGAAGAAGCAGCAGAGCAAATGTAAGAATCTCAATAATAACTATTTGGGTTCATTTATGTACCATAAAAAATTTCTTCAGAGAATAATTTTCCACTCTTGTTTGTTAGGTTCACTGGAACAATAGTTGGAATAGGTGCTTCTGATCCGTCTGGCTGGGCTGACTCAAAATGGCGTTCCCTTAAGGTGCTGACCATATGTGTGTTTCTATGGTTTATGAGAGTTGATTAATATCAGTCGTAACTAACATATTCTTGTGAAATTAGGTACGATGGGATGAAGCTTCCTCTATTCCTCGTCCTGAAAGAGTTTCCCCTTGGCAAATAGAACCTGCTGTTAGCCCATCTCCTGTGAACCCTGTTCCACCCAGATTCAAGAGGTCTCGTTCAAATGTTAATGCTTCGCCATCTGACATGCCAACAGTGAACAGAGAAGGTTTGAATCTGATCTTTTACTAACCTGAAGCTTGTAGTTCTTTCTAATACTGATGCATGCATAATGTTTTCATCTAGTTGCTTCTAAAGTCATGACGGACACTCAACAAAATGGTCTCCCAAGGGCCTTGCACAGTCAAGGAAGGACACAATTGAGTGGTCGATACAATGATAGCCGTGATCAGAACTCTTCTCAGGAACTCACCATGTGGTCTTCAGGAATTGAGCAAGATAGAAACAATGTTGGTGCCCAGACAAAGCTAAGTCTGGAGGGTTGGACGCAAACAAGAAGGCCTGAAGGTTACAGTCAGCTGTCATCTGCATTTCGACCACTGCAAGATGCACAGAATCCACTTTGTCCTTTTCCTAGTCAAATATCTGGAAACCGCTCAAATACATGGGACACAATTGATACTCATTATCCAGTCCAACAAGCCAACCAGAACATGTTACCTGGCACATGGTCTTTAATGCCTCATAACACTGCTTTAAGGATGAATCAACAAAATTATCTACCGATTCCTGAAGGTGCACTTCCTCAAAGGGCTGAAATTGCAAAGTTTAGTGGCAAATCAGCTTTCACTTCGGTTCAGGGTCATAACATTGATCAGTGCTCCTCAGGCTGGTTTGGCCATAATGCGTCGAATTCCCACATTGATCGTGCATCATCTAGTTTGATCAAGCCCCAGCCTTTGGTTATTGAGAATGATGTTCAGAAAACCGAAGGCTCTTCATTCAAGCTATTTGGGTTTCGTCTTGGCTGCACAGAAAAATCTGAACCTCTGGTATCCCCACCAAGTGTCACATATGGCGGGAAGCTCCTAACATCTCCAACAGAAAGGAATCAGCTAGACATAATTGAAGTGGATGATTGTTCTGATCCTTCTAAGACTGTGAAGCCACTTGATGGTCCTCGGTCAGATTCTGCTAGGGAGAATAGTCAGCCTTGTCCAGAAGCTACACAGAATACTCAGAACAAAGTGCAAAGTTCCACCCGAAGCTGCAAGAAGGTTCACCACACATTGCACTGTTTTCTTGCTAGTCATCTCCTGATACGTAGAATGCTTACTGGGCCCCATTTAGTAAATATTTTCCAAAGTATGCTTGAAATCTTGAATGTAGCTATGTCCTGCTTTATGGCTGGAATTTACTGATAGGATTGCCTTTGCAACATGTTACATGTATCTAGAAGCTATTTTTTTTATCAATATACAGTAATGCCTAATGAAAATGATTATATATGTTATATCATTTTGGAAATACATGTCATACCTTAAAAACTTCTGGTAATATGTGATGACAAATATAACATTTGTTGCAGTATCACAGTGTAGACCATGATAGTGTGAAATGTGAATTGTTCTGCCTAATTACTTCCATTTGGGTGCATCTCCTTCTGTTGCTTGGTTTTCAAGTATCTTTTGTTGATGTTGGTTTTTTAATTTGGCAAGGTTTTCCCATTTCAGGTGCATAAGCAAGGCAGTGCCCTTGGCAGGTCGATTGACCTGACAAAGTTCAGTTGCTACGATGAGCTGATTGCTGAACTGGATGAGATGTTTGACTTTAATGGTGAGCTGAGCAGTCCTCACAAGAACTGGTTGGTAGTCTACACTGACAATGAAGGTGACATGATGCTGGTTGGTGATGATCCTTGGAAGTGAGTCTTAACACCATCTGAACGTTTTCCCTGGTTTTCCTGTTGATCAGTGTGTAATCATGCATGACTAATCTTGAACACTATCTTGGCAGTGAGTTCTGCATCATGGTCCACAAGATCTTTATCTACACAAGGGAGGAGGTTGAAAGGATGAACCCAGGCGCCCTAAACTCAAGGTCTGAAGATAGCCTGTCGGACTCAATGGGGAGAGGACTGGGTTCCAAGGATCCCCGAGGTGGACCATCCATTTCGCCTCTCAACTCTGAGAACTGCTAAAGCGAGGTAATGTACACAGCAGTAGCAGTGCGTGGTCTTGTTTGTAGCAGCATAGAAATGGGGACTCATACTGAATCTCGTGCGCTTTGTTGCAGGTCTTTTGGGGTGGCAAGGAAGACAAAAGGCCACATATCCGTAGCTGGAGAGACAGTGAGTCTGACAGAGGCTTGTAGTGGTCTTTGAGAGAGGCTTGTAGCGGTGTAGTATGTGCTTTGTGTGTATGCCTCCGGGTAAGCCCCGCAGTACCCAGTTTGTAGATGGTGCTTGTCCTGGTGTCGGTTTCTGGTATAAGTTTTCGGTGTGCCCTGTGTTTGGGGTTAAGTTATCGTAGCAGAGCACCAGGAAGCAGGCAAAGAACCCCTGACGCGGTTGCTTCAGTTGCTTGGCCCTCCTTTCCTTCCCTAAGCCTTGTAAATATCTCTGTTCGGAAGCGAAGTGGTGTATTGCCGACAGCCGTTACTGACATGGCACTTGAGAAGGCTAGTTGGATCCTGATCTGTTTCTCTGGTTGGGTATGTTATTCCAAGTTAATTGCCTGCGATTGTCGATTCCATGCGTGCCCTCGAATGCGAATTTGTGTGATTTTGTTGTTGTTGTGAAGAGGGTATGAAGAAGGAACCCGGTGAGTTTGGAAAGTTGGTAGCAGGGATGAAGACATCGAGTTCCTCAACGTGGGGATGTACATGTGCAAGGTAGCAGTTTGGTGCAGGGGACAGAGGAGCTGTGAGCTCGTGGTGCTCTGAGCGCTAAACCATTCTGGATGCGCTAGGGCACGCGTGCCTTTGTGTGCAGCAATATAAAACTTGGAGCCTTGAACCTGTGCGAGTGGGAGAATGTCAGGCGCTAGCACGCAATTAGCGCCGAAGCGTTACGGCCGTGATGATCATTGAGCAGCAGCAGCGCCAACTCCTGTGTTCGTCAGTGAGATGGACAAGCGCACGGGGCGCGCGTGAGTGAGGGCTGAAGGGTGTTGGATCCACTCTCGTATTGAATGAATGCTCCGTCCCAGACCCAGATTTGGAGATGCAAACCGTACAAGATCCTCCACGTACGTACTCGCACGATACGGCGCCCCAGTACGCTGCCATAACGGCGTGGCAGCGCCCAACCCGACAGGATTTATGGCCCCGTTTACTCCTCTGTTTCTCAAAACCTCCCGTCTCGAACTCTAGATTTGGAGTACCACCACCACGCATGAGGCCGCCAATGAAAATGGTCAACCCCATATTGGTAAACGGATAGACTTTGGGAGGTGCATCAGAGAGTCATCAAGATATATTTTTCTGCCTCAGTTGAAAAGTGGTACATGTTCTGTGTATACATATAGCACAATCATCTACCTACTACAGTACAGAATCTAGCCAGAAGTCATACTTCAGTTCCAGGGCTGTTCAGTCATCTTCAGATCCTCGGGGAACGAGATCGTCCTTGGTGGAGCACGGCGCCGGGGAGACGTTGGTGGACTCGGCCAGCACGGCGTTCTGGCACGTGCTGGTGGCGCCGCCGCCTTTCTTTGTCTTGAGGTCGATGTCCCTGAGCACTGTGTCGCGGCAGGGGAAGGCGTCGCTGCAGTGGAGCTTGATGGTGTCCTTGTTGGTGCCGGTGCCCTTGATGTTGGAGAAGACGACGTCGCTGACCTGCACGGCCGAAGCTTAGCCACTTAGGGTGGCCCTGCTTGCCCCACCCCGACTTGTCGTCGGGGGCCACCAGGGTGCCGTCGAGCTTGAGGGTGACCTTGGACTTGCACGGCCCGGACAGGCTGGTTTCCTTGAGGAGGTAGCTCTTCCCGGCCGGGACGAGCACCGTGGCCGGCTGTGCGGTGCGGAGGAGCACGCCTCGGCCCATGCCTTTTGGAACGCGCCCGTGTCGTCGCTCTTCCCGTCGCCGGCGGCGCCGAAGCTGCCCACGTCCAGCTGGACGCCGTTCTTCGGGGCCTTGTTGTTGTCACTCTTTTCTCCCAGTTTCCGATGCGTAGTGTGCGCATCCAACTTTTTTTATTCATCCCGCCACTTTCACTTCCAGAACACTATTCATCTACCGAAAAAAACACTATTCATCTATATTGTTTTTGTGGAGAATCTTTCCTAATCTAAAGTTCTAACACACCGTTAGTAGGACGAATACCGCAAAGATTTAAATCTGTCATCCCATCGATCTGGTCACCCGAGTAAACCGGTTCACCGTCGTTTATGCTGCAAATATATGGCAGCACTTGCATTGGGGTAGCTCGATCAAGTATGGATCCGCCCCGCGCCCAGGACCCATATGCACTCCATATGGCCCTAGTAGGCTTCTTTCTAGAACTACTTGTTTGCGGGAGCAAATAACAGTCAACAAATCGAATAACATGCGAATAAAAAGGTGTTTCTAATTTTGAAATCTCGACTTTTTTTTTATTTAGAGGCAGTAGTAATGTTTCATGGGAAAATTTAATAGATACTATGCCCGTTGGGATCATGGTTGAAGATTTACTAAACAAAATAAAATACATCTGCCATTTTTTGGCCTTCAGGTTCCTGTATCTTTGATTCCTTTGCATCCACCTATGATTTGTGCTAAAGCCTACACTTATGCATAGCTCAGAGCTGGCATATTCTGAAATTTTGATGTGCCATTAACAAATGATTAGAATTTGATCTGCAAATATGATATTTGGACATTTGGTTCTATTTTTTTTATGTTTTCTTGCATTGAATCATTTGTTTGGAAGAAATTATAAATTCCATAAACATTGTAAGATGGGTGTAGTAGAATAATGAAACACAAATTGTGCATATTTGTGATAGGAGAAGTCTTCTGTGCCCCTTGCACAATCCGCTTGATTAGTAACTTTACATGGCAGAGACCGGAGAGATTAGAGGGATGGAGGTGACAACACTGAGTGCGTGCAAGTTTTGTGCTGAACGAAGCACTTTGCTATTCCAAATTTGCAATCACAGAGGAGGTCGCCTTGTAGCTTGGTGTCCAGCATGATCACGCTTTTCATCAGGGGCGAGCTAGAGATAATGAAGTAGTTTCTTATGGCTGTTCACAAGCAGTTAGACAAGCACACGGTGGTTAAGACCTAGGTGAAGCCAAGTTTCTGATGTGTATTATGATGTAGAGGATTGCATCTTTGTGGTGCATACCTCTCCTATTGGAGCGACACTATGTGGAGGGTAGGGGGGCTATGGCCCCCCTGGTCGTCAAGCGGATATTGTATGAAGATAACCATTAGTTTGATGTGAATTTTGTTTGCGGCATGAGTGGTGTTGGCAAAACATCTTTAGTAAAATATGTCTACCAAAGCTTTTAGCGTGCTTGTCTGACGGTCATGCTTCCTTTGATTCTGAGGAGATTCTAAAGAACATGTTGTTGTAATTCAATCAAGTTGTGGAAATATAGATGAGATGGATTCTTTTGGAAGCAAACTAGTAAGCTTTTGGATGACATTTTTGTTATCATTCTTGGTGACCTATTATCAACCGTTGAATGAGATACATTAAGTGTATACCTTTCTTAAAAATAACAAGAATGATCATAATCACCACAAGGTTTGAGATGTCAGGCATTGTTTAATTAAGAAAAGAAGGAAACATATATAATCTAAAAAAATTTGGCGACAAGGACGCTTTATGACCAGTTCATGGAGAAGGTGAGTAATGTACTAACAGACTCGGTATATCTCTTCATATTTTATTAAGTCATATTATTTGTCCAATCTTGTCCCAAAATAAGGATTGGTTATAGATTCAATACCAATTTCTCTATTTTCCCCTTCTGCATGGACACATGGACTGTCACTGGTCTTTGTTGGGAATCACTCCCTCTCTTTTCTCAAACGCTAATCACTAATCACTTGAGAGATCTTCTGGTGGACAAATACACACGCACAAGAGGCACACATAGAGGCAGTATTTTGTGACGCAGCCCACACTGGCTTCATCGTTTTCTCATTCATACATAGACTAAGTACATGCAAAAGGATAACAACAGGTCAGTTCACTTGGCCGAGACTCACGCCACATCTCGGTGCATGCCTAAGGTGCAAGTAGTGGCCATGCAAGAGCTCAGTCATCAGGTCCTATTCTTCTGCCAAGAAATCTCTTCGTGGCTTTGACCCGGGCTGGAGATCTTCATGCACTTCCACACGTTTACATGTACAACAGGAATATCCTATACAATTCACATGCATGAACTTGTCGTATCACACAGCATGACCTCACGCCTAACTAGCATGTCTACTGCCTATTGATTCAGGCTACTAACTAGCACATATCACATGGTCCAGCTTAGTGCTTGATCTACTAATACCTGCACTGCCTATGTATAGAACACATGCATGTTTATTTCTACATGCAAACAAACAATGCAAACATGCAATGCTCTAATGACAAGATTAAACTCTAACAATCTTTTCAGTGTACATATATATGTGTTTTAATGTTCTATTATGGAATTTTCTACTGTTAGCATCACATGTCTAACAAATATAAGAGTGGACTTTGTTGGCCACTTTAAGAAGTAAACAAAAAATGCTTGTTTATTCCAATTTAATTTGGAATGCTACATAAGAAAGGTTGTTCCAGGTTTAGATATTTGGGAGGACTACAGAGTTGGAGAAGCAATATTCTAACTTAGTGCAAAAGGAACAAGGACGTTACACTGGTAGACCTATTTATAGATCATTGAGGGCATATGCCCCTCATCATGTTTAAGATTCATAATTTAGTTACCTTAAGGTTTGCTCTATCTCAAGTTTTGCCTTGGGTCCGCCAAGAGTGATTGCTTTATAAGGAAAGAAGATGTCATAAGACAATTCTATATAAATTCACTTCAAGGGGTTAAAATACTTTATAATACAAACCTGGGGCACACAATTTCTACCAAAGAAGCGGAAGATGAAGGCTGATGATTTAGCTCAGGGGTTCAAGCAATATTTGAAGGACAAGTGTTACATGTTTGTGATAAACTAATAACATATTTGTTAGGATTAATATCATTAGTAGAATATACAAGATGCTTAATTATATAATTTGCAAAGCAATCATATCAATGAGACAGGTAGCATGTTCCATCACTTCATTTTTTTGGTCCCTGGTTTCCACTCCCGTCAAAATCTATTCCCATCCTGACTATATTGTGTGTTGTGAGGCTGTTAGTGTGATCTCCATCGTTTGGGCTTCGTCGCCCATGGCGCTCACCACACCTCGACCATCTCCATTTTTCAGCGCGAGACGGAGAAACGACTGCTTCGTGTTCAGAATGGTCCGGTCGCGACCAACTCTATCCTGTATCTCTCCGTGCTGATTCTCCTCGTGGCCGTTCTCTGCCGATCCAGCTCGGCCGCGACGACAACATTGACTTCATCTACCAAGGTTTCCGGCCAGCACGCGTCGGGCTTGGCGGGCCTGGCCCTGTGTCGGTGCTAGCTGCACGGCGGCGCGCTCCGGCTCATCACCAACGACAGCAACTGCCTCGTCGGCCACGCGTCGGAGCTGGGAGCTCGTTTTCTCCGACGCCGACTCGGTCGACTTCGTCGGGTCCTCGGTCTCCATGAATCATGACGTGGTCTTCCTCCTCTGGGCTCTGGCGGTACCATGCATGTAGACCAGCCGCTTCAAGCGGCCGGTGAACTACTATAGCTACGTGCTGTATAGGAAAGCTGTAAGCATGCCGTATTTTATTTTGTATCTCTGTGTAAAAGATGTAGAGTTAGACAGGGGTGTTGCTGTTGTATAACCGTAGGTTCTTTTTGCACAAGCTGGTGGTAGTTGTTTTACACTAGAAATCCTGTACACAATGTTGTGTAACAGTGGATAGGTTATGTAAAGCCGTAACGTGTCGTATTGTTGTATTTCTTTGTGTAAGATGTTTTTTTTTTTCAATCTAAAGTTGGATTCTAGAATTTGACCATCGGTCGCTCTAAGTTCAATTTGAATATATGTATATGATTGATCGAGTCAACCTTCTGGTTGTTACTGGGCCAAAACTGGACAGAAGACAACAATCATCCCACCAAAGCCCGTGAGGAAATACAAAAGATACTGTAAGCTTGCACGAACAAAAACCATTCTGAAGCATGCATATCATATCGATATAATAAGCTTCCAAGGATCTTGTAGTGTTGAAGTCAAGCATGACTGCCAGCTTGCAAGTAACTTACAGAACATCTCATCTTTGATTGGGTACATCTTTGCTACAATCATTATTATTTTTATTACTATTCATCCAACAAGCAAACATTGCATTAGTTCAAAGATATCTCAACTATTTAATTTTCATTTTGTGTAAAAAATATTTTTATTTAATGATACTATAATTCATTACAGTCAAGAGAATCGTGTGATGGGTGCTAAAAATGAAATTAGTGTATGGCATATCTTATTATTACCACTTTGAGGGGGTAGGCAGATTTATATTCACCTAGAGACATTAAACATTACCACAATATGCACAGGTTTTTTTATCCCCCCCTGTGTAGAGGTCCTAGAAGAATGCTAAGTTTCTTATTAGCCAGTAGGTGCTTGATACAGAGAACATAGATCTGGAAGATCATACTATAGCTAGAAGACGGCGCCGGTAGATCCTGGAAGAATGCTAAGTTTCTTATTAGCCAGTAGATCATACTATTAGCAAGTATGATCTGGAAGATTATACTTCAGCGCGCCGATAGAAGCTGAAGGGGAGAGTGGATCGCTCCTGCAGGAGGGGCTCCCGGAGGCGGAGGGGGAAGCGACTCGACGTCGACGATCGTCACCTGGGGCTAACCCAAGGTGACGAAGTCTGCCACCGGGGCTCGTCCAGCATAGGGGAATGACCGTCCCCATTGCCCTCGTCGTCGGTCGTTGATGCGACGTCCGACCCGATCTCCTCGCCATGGCGCTCCCGCCTCTGCCGCTCTCGCCTTCGGTCTTCCCGGCGAAGGCGTGTCTTCTTCTCCACTCGCTTCTTCTCCCGCTAGGCCTCTGCGGCCTGGTGGTTCCTCCGTCAGGTTTCCTCGATGGAGGCCCACTCCTCCAGAACGGCTGCCCGCGTCGAGTGGAGGCCCGCGGGGGCGACACGAGACTGGAGCTTCAAAACAACAGGACGATCAAGAACTAGCCCCCAAGGGGGGATAACAAAAAGACGAAAGTGAAAGAAATGAAACTTATGAGGTCTACTGCTCCTGAGTCGGGGAGCATTGGAGGATGCCCCGGGGTCGGGATCTCCAGGGCGTCGGCCTTGTCCTTGCCCAGGATCTCCTCGAACCTAGACCGGATCTCCTCCTCAGAGGGAAACATCCCCGAGATGAGGCTGGTCCCTAGCAACTCCTCGGATAGCGCTGTCGCCATCCCGAAGAGGCGCATAGCCGTGGACATGAGCGGAGTGACGCGGCGTTGGTAGTACGCCTCAGTGATGCCCACCCCGGTGAGGCCGTTCTCCAACGGCCGGCCGATGCACTCCAGATGGGGCCTCAGCCACTTCTGGACATCGGCGCTGGCCCCCAGGGCTAGTTCTACGGCTCGGACACTGGGGGAGTGCAGGTAGACTCAGAGCTTGGAAGAAGCCCTCGGGGATGGTTCTTCACGTAGAACCAGCCTTGTTCCAGTCCCGGATGGGGCCGCGAAGCTCCACCTGTGGGCACAGGTCGACGCGGGCTGCTTCATCTGAAGCGAGCAAAACCCCCAGGGCGCCAAGCCAGACCGCGGCTGCACCAACACCGTCTTGAAGAAATAGAGGAAGAGGTTTAACTCGGGATCGATCCGGAGGTAGCCCTCGGAAAGGGCCACGAACACCGCCATCTGTTGGACCCCATTCGGAGCCAGCGCATGGAGCCCCACGCCCAGGTGGTGGAGCACCTCGCAGAGAAAGCGGTTAGCTGGCGCGGAGAAGCTGTGGAGATGGTACAAGGTGATGCTCACCACGTAGCCCGCCGGCGGGGAAGGGCTCCTGTCGCCAAGCGGCGGCGTGATCCATTCCTCATCCGCGGTGCGGGGAGGAAGTAGTCCACGCGTGACGAGCGCCTCCAGGGTCGAGTCTGTCATGCTGGACCGCTGCCACCGGCGCAAAGAGGACGATGAGGAAGAAGCGTGCGACATCACGACGGAGATGAGGGGCGCGACAGCTGGAGCGAAGCGATAAGCGTCGGTGGATGGGATCGAGAACGACGCGCGCAAATGTGAGAGGAGAAGGCAAGGCAAGGAGGAAGATGAACAGAGGAGCCACCACCCCCGTTCCCCTCTCTTTTATATAGGGGGGCGGTGGTTAGGTCGATAGCCGGCCCGAGGAGACGCGTGGGCGCGGAGCCCGGACCCTTGATCTCGCATCCTGCGGTCTAGGATCCGCCGGCCGCATGGGTGCGCAGAACGGGGAAAGGTGGGGGGGCACTAACCGCCCCTCCCATTGCCACACCCGAGTGGGCCCCCACGACTGCGGAGACTCCGCGTCACTTCGTGCGTGCTGGGCTCGTCCTTCCCTGCCCACGTCCGGTCAAAACACCACGGAAGGTAGGGCCCGCCATGTTCCCACGATCGGCCTGGAAGAGATAAAAAATGATGGGCTACGGCACCAAGCAGTGGCCCAAGGGCCGAATCCCGAGGTTCAAAGGCCGGCCCACAAAGGGTGCGAATGGCCGCCTCGGGGTCTACGAGGTCGGGCGTGCAGACCCTCAGCCGCCCCCTCACAAAGAGGGTCGGGACCTTACTCAGACAACTCGCCGGGTAACTCACCGGGCATCGTGGATCGGCCGTCGAGGCATTCAATTGGTCGCGCCCATACCACAAAACGCGCGAAGGGGTGACAAGAAGGATCGCAAGGATCACCCCCTAATCCATCTCCCTCAAAGGGCGGTTAGGACCTCGCGAACGAGTCTTTGACTACTTCACAAGGTCGGGGGCTATTGTGGGGGTCATAGATTAGAGGAGCCCGCCAAAACAACACCAGCCGATGGCACTTAGACAGAATGGACGATGAGAACGTCATGATCGGCCAAGGTTCAGGCACCTCCGTCCCGCCCGACCCTGGGCGCACCTGGCTGACCCCAGAGTCGGGGACTTCTATCCCGCCCGATCCTAGGTCCCTCAAGCCGCGGAGGTCCGACCCTGACGGGAGGACTTCCGTCCCGCCCGACCCCGTTGTTGGGCCAAGCCCAGACAGGGCTCGGCCCACTAAGGAAGAAGGCGTGCGACCAACGTCACCTCCACGACCATCAACCGACAACCATGGCAGGGCTAACACCTGATAAAGTTGTTCTGTTGCTCTGACGCGTAGGGTAAGGGCAGCAGTGCGCTTTACGTGCCACGGGCGGACAAGAAGGAAGCCACTGCGAAGCTCCCAGGAGCCTGATGGGGACACGCGGCAGCTAGCAAGGGGGTCGCCCGAACGCACTAAGCCAACAAGGAGCAACCGCCAGGGGCGCCGGTCCTCGAGGGTAGTTCTGTAAATACCATTGTATCACGCCCTCCCCTTCGTCTATAAAAGGGGAGGCCTCACCCCTGCGTGGGGGATCCTTTCTTTTGGACCTCGATATCTAGAACACTTAGTCCCCTACACGCACTTGATATCAAGGCTTGAACCGGCCTTCGTTGTAACCCGCCGCCGAGAGAGCAATATAGCCAAAGACCCCTCAACTGGACGTAGGGATTCATCCCGAACCAATATAATCCTCGTGTTTTGCGTCTCTTGAACCATTCTTCGCCGTGACGTGCGTGCTCTTTGATCGACACTCGCCGTCGTGAGGTACTCCGTGTACCACCTACCGACATTCACTGTCCGTAACTGAACTACATAGCCATTAGGAACTTAGGATAGGCTCAATTTGGGCTATGCAAATTGGCCTGGCCCACCATACCAAGGAACGGGCCTAATGGCTTACCTAAGCATTTATTATTTCTTAAAAACACAATACAACCCTCCACCTGAGCGCTCATATATATTTACTCACGTCTATCAATATAGACAAGTACATTGACCCTTATATACCCCTAAGCACACTCACTCTATAAATACTTATTATCAAGTAACTAACTCTACCCTGATGAGCACATCCAAGAGATTGACTCAACGGATCTTGATATTAACAAAGTTATTACAGGCACCTCGTCGTCAACGGACACATCATGTAGGAGCATAATAATAGACGTGTTAATTTCTAGATTAAATTTAGAAAAGTACACCATCATGTTCAGTCAATGAATCAAACTCGGATGGGGACATATTCCACCGAAGGAACTAACTTAGTTTTTTTTAGAAAAAAAGAGAATACATTGATTAATATTTCAGCCTCTGAATGTACTATATATATAGTTGTTCATTATTGCGAACTCGATCGACACAAGTCCAGGGCATTAAGAAATAAATTTGGATCCATCTAAGATCAACACACACTAATGTAAATTATAAAGTGATCCTATTGGTGAATCTTCATCCACTATTACCGAAGATTTCCATGGTTGTAGATTCAATCATGTTGCGTGCCTAGGGCGGGCCTAGGGCTAGGGCCACCCAGGCCATGGCCCTAGTCGCGGCCCAGTGAACTCTACTAGCACTTTTTAATTTTGGCCAAAAATTAGAGATTCAGCCCACAAATAGATATGTTCACCCATTCTGAATTTGGCTCTAGTCTTGGGCCAAAGCTAAGCCCGCCCCTGAGCACGCCATCTTCAGCAGCAGGTGATTCTCCACCTTCTGAAGAAGTGACCACAAACAGGCCCAAAATGGTCTTGAAAGGAACCTAAACTGAGAGAGTATACTTTGGGAGGGTTTTGTTTTGCCATAAATGTTGGGTGTTGTGTTTATCAATTCTGAATATGAACAGTGCGAGAGCCTTTTTAGCCGCAAACAGTATGCAGATCATGAAATGACGTGTAGTACCAGAAAATCGCTCACCAAAATCATTTCAGACGTGTGCTGGTACGTCATAGTTCATACTTCATATATTCCTGTAAATCAGTTTGGCTGTTTTTTTGTTTCTTGCATTATCCACACAACTAATCGACGGCTAATGTTTGTGAAGCTCCATCCAAAAGTTCACTCATTACTGGACACATTCCTAAGCTATATATGAACTCTAGAGTAAAGTTTCTGGGATCATGCGTCTAATCATTGAGGAACATGGATGATGATGGATCTCAACATGACTTGTACTTGAAAAACCCACACCCTTCAAGCATCTTCAAAAGTGGAGTGGATGTTTGCTTACCTACTTAGGGCAGACACTCCATTAGATGCCACCAAAGTGACGCGCATCGGCACCGTGGTAAGGAATGTGAATGAACCTTCTAAAAGCTGCCATAGCCATCACTTTCTTGTAAACAATTCCATGCCTAGGGCAAAAAGGCAAGATGGCTATTCAGCTTTCAGATCTGACTGCACTTCAAGTTGTTTTTCTCCTGTAAACGTGAAAGGGTGCTTCCATAACATGCCACCCTCACAAAGGTTTAAAGTGCTTGACATATTTTGTTTCCTTAACCATATTGGATCTAGTAAATGAATGCAATAAGAAAAAGTACCAATAGGAAAAAAGACCCTAGCCACCGCCCACCAGGAGACACCAACCTAACTGTTAGAATATTTGGGCCTCACCCATTATTCTATTTATTCTAAAGGATTATAGCCTATTTTTAATGTTATAGTTATTATGGTTAAAACCATATTGGTAGTGGAAAAGAATCTCAACCGACTTAAAGGGTCAACCTTTGGTGCACCCCTTGTGAAGCCGGTAAGGAGAGATTGGCGAGCCACACGCGCGCGCGCGCTCTCGCTCGCCTCGCCGGGCCGATGGGCGAGGCGAGGCGAGCCTGAGCCTGACGTGTGGGAGGGGTCTCTCTTTTGCTGGTTATGGCAATTGAAAAACGCGGTAATTGGAAGGGCTGGTTATAGCAATCAATGATACCATAATTTAGCCTTCCCGATTCTCTCCCGTCCAGGTTCATCCTCTCGTCTCCCCCCGAGGGCTATATATAAACAGAGTCATCCTCTCCTTTGATATTCAGATCTGAGACACTCCTCCTCCTCCTTCCTCTGCTGCAACTCTGCCTCCCCATCGCCGGCGCTGCGCGCACATCACCGGTGAGAGCAGGTGCCTCCGACACCGTTGCCTCTTCGAGATCCTGCTCGGGATACCGGGGCAATCAGGTTTCTGGGGAGCGTCTTCACGCGACTGCTCGCCCAGAACCGCTGTGTCTTTCACCGGCGTACGGTTCACCGTCCTGGACACTCCGCCACCGTCGAACGACTACACCGCGCCGCGTCTCCTTCCTGTACGACTCCGGCGCACGGACTGCACTGCGTCAACGGATCTCTCTGCATCGAATTTGTACGACTACTTCGAGCAAGGCCAGTCAAGGAACACCATGAGTTCGGATGGTATTCCTCCAGCTGGTAACGGCACAACTGATGCCTCCGGCAAAGGTCCCGCCCCGGGGTACATTTCGATGTACGAACTGCTATCCTTTATTTTATTTGTATTCCTTTTTTAAATCCGTGTTAAATTTGAACACGTGCACATAGATTGTTTCACTCACTATAGTCATGCAAATATTTGTGAATTTAATTATAACCTTTGGAATTAAAATATGGCCTATTGCAGATAATTATCCAACAATCCAGAAACATGATTTTAGTGATAATTATGTTGATAGGTTTTCGGTTGCTCAATTTGCTTCATCCATTAAGCCAAACATTTTTTTGACGGTATAAAATTTTGTGAGTTGGCATGAACGGATGGTACTGTGGTTGACCACCATGGGCATCATGGATGTGGCAGAAGGGAAGCCCGAACAATGCACTTTCGAGCAGGGAAGTGCGTTCGAGGTTAAAGACAATCTCTTTCGCGGATGCGTCCTTGGTGTTATTGCCCCACACCTGATTAATCCCCTTCTTAAGAAGAAGACTGGGAAAGAGATGTGGAACGCCCTTGACGCTTAGTACGGGGTGTCTGATGCTGGCAGTGAGCTGTATCTCATGGAGCAGTTCCTAGACTACATGATGGTGGAAGACCCGTCCTGTGGTGGAACAAGCTAATGAGTTGCATGTGCTGGCAAAAAATCTCGGTTGTTGTAACAAAGAGAACCCTTGTGTGCTGCCCGACAAGTTTGTGGCTGGAGGTATCATCTCCAAGCTGCCACCTTCTTGGAGGGACTTTGCTACTTCTCTGAAGCATAGGAGGCAGGAGTTCACGATTTGATGGACTCATTGGCACTCTTGTTGTGGAGGAAAAGACGAGAGCAAAGGACGTACGCAACAAGGGGACACTTGTTGGTGCAAGCGCGAACTTTGTTTCAAAAAGAACATTAATGATCACACCAACAACAAGGGCAAAGGCAAGAAACCTCCTCACCACAGAATCCCGGGAAGGCTAAACAAACCACCGGTTTCAAGAAGAAGAAGGGAGCCTGCTACGTGTGCGGGAGTGAGGACCACTTTGCTGGAAAGTATCCTCAACGCAAAGGAGGCAAGTCTGCCAACATGGTCATTAGCGAGCCTGGAGGAACATTGGGGTACGGTAATTATTTACCTACAGTTCTTTCAGTTATGTGTACACCGAGTGGTGGGTAGATACTGGTGCTAATATTCATGTATGTGCTGACATTTCATTGTTTTCTTCATACCAGGTCGGGGGGACTACCTCCTTGCTGATGGGGAACGGAGCTCATGCGCGTGTACTTGGTGTTGGTACGGCCAATCTGAAGTTTACTTCAGGAAAGATCGTGCAGCTGAAGAACGTGCAGCATGTCCCCACCATCAAGAAGAATCTAGTCAGCGGCTCTCTACTTTGTAGAGATGGTTTTAAATTAGTCTTCGAGTCAAATAAATGTATTGTGTCAAAGTTTGGAACCTTTGTTGGTAAAGGTTATGATAGCGGAGGTTTGTTCTGCTTTTCTCTTGATGATGGATGTAATAAAGTAGTGAACAATATTGTTAACGTTGATGAATCTAATGTTTGGCATTCGAGGCTTTGTCACGTTAATTTTGGTTGTATGTCACGACTTGCAAATCTGAGTTTAATTCCAAAGTTTACCTTTGCCAAGAATTCTAAGTGCCTTGCATGTGTTGGTTCAAAACAAACTCGCAAGCCACACGTGGCTGCTGAGGCGAGAGACTTGGCACTCTAGAATTAATTCAATCTGATCTTTGTGAGATGAATGGAGTATTGACAAAAGGTGGAAAGAAATATTTCATGACTCTTATCGATGATAGCACTAGATATATTGTTACATTTACTTGTTGGAAACTAAAGATGAAGCGCTTCACTACTTTTAAAATCTATAAGGTTGTAGTAGAAACCAACTTGAGAGGAAAATCAAAAGAATTAGGTCAGATCGTGGTGGCGAGTACTTTTCAAAGTCGTTTGATTTATTCTGCGAAGAACATGGCATTATTCATGAGAGGATGCCTCCCTATTCTCCCCAGTCAAACGGGGTTGCCGAAGAAAGAACCGAACCTTGACTGACTTGGTTAACGCCATGTTGGATACCTCGGGACTTTCTAGGGAATGGTGGGGTGAGGCTATATTGACAGCATGTCATGTCCTAAACCGTGCGCCTCCAAAGAATAAAGAGAAGACATCATTCGAGGAATGGGAAAAGCAAAGGCTAACGCTTTCTTATTTGCGTACTTGGGTTGTTTGGCCAAAGCAAGTGTGCCTATCAACAAGAAAGGCCAGCAAACTTAGACCTAAACTGTAGATTGTGTTTTTTCTTGGTTATGCTATTCATAGCGTTGGCTATAGATTTCTGGTAGTGAACTCTGGAGTACATTTCGATGTCCGAACTGCTATCCTTTATTTATTTGTGTTCATTTTTTAAATCTGTGTTAAATTTGAAACACATGCACATGTGTTTCACTCACTATAGTCATGCAAATATTTGTGAATTTAATTATAACCTTTGGAATTAAAATATGGCCTATTGCAGATATTATCAACACTAACTAGTAACCACCGTCAGATACAAACTTGCATATCATTGGTGCTGGTAAAACGGCTAACGGCAAATTTTTTCATATTGTGAGAATTCATGGCACCAGCAATATCCTTATCTGACACACATCATGTCCATTTCGGTTACTGTAAGGTGTTTGCCCTAATCATGGCGGTGTCGATCATGGATCACGAATGATAGCTTCTAACAGCCACAAGCAAGGTCCCTGTCATACCACTGGGGCTCATCCGACAATCTGTGCTAGTTAGTTGCAGAATTGCAATCAAGCCATCTGTAAGATCAAATTGCATTGAACTGAGTTGAGAATTTTCATTTTTGCTGGCTCAGTTTGGGATTCAGACAACTGAAATGCAGCTGCAGCAAATGATGCATGGCACGCTTGATAAGTGTGTTGTAGACATGTGCAAGACTGGAAGTAAAGCATGTGATGCTTCCATATGGCCAAGTGATGTTGATGCCCTCAGCAGCAGAATCCTAGGGAGGAATCAGACAAAGATGTACTATAGATAATACGGAGTGGCAGCAGTTACATTATTTTGTGACTTTTCTTGGGATTCTTTCAATGCTTGAACTGGTTAGTTACTTTTGGAGACAAAAAAATTGCAATTAATTATTTTATTATAAATGCATCTCATTTGATCTGGAAAACAAATTGCTTTTGTACAGTAACTTGGTTTCATCAAACTACAATTTTTCGGCTAAAGTTATACTGTACATGGAAATCGCATTGTAGAAAACTATCCGAATGTAAATAATAGAGAAAGCAATTTATTTACCCTACTGGTACAAACCATTCATGCAATCCAATCAAAATGCAGTTTGCCAGGAGCGATAGGAATCCATCAGCCGTTCAGTAGTAAGCTGAAAACAAAATTAGCAGCGAAAGGTACATGCAAAAAGCAAAATACACGAGCTCATAAAACTAACTGGAGCCTCCAATTGGACACTCAATTCATATGCATAGCAGCGCAATGATGATAGCTGAGCTCTCTGCTTATTCTTTTCAATTAGTGATGCTATTGACAGGGGACATGGCAGTTACTGAAATACAAGAATCTACATGTACACCCCCAGCCTTTGGCTACTCAAAGAAAAAAAAAATGTTAGACTCTATCGGAGGAAATAGAACTAAACAGTACCAGTGCCTCACTAAAAAACTTCAAATTCTAGGTCCTCGGAGTTACTTCTAAACTCGAGGCACTTGCCTTCTTTCTTCCGCTCTTTTGCAAGAGTCACGACGTTGCAAGGTTGTGTCTCTGGTGGAGCAGCAGACCGTATCAGAGCCCAATTTCAAGCCTTCAAAGAAAGGATGCTGCTTGATCTCTCAGCAGCTCCTCTCAATGATCCAAGTCTGTTCTCAGGCTCCCTTCACCAGCAACCTCTGATGAGATCTTTGGCATTGCTGCTCACAGCTGGATTGTCCGGAAAACGAAGGTTCTGTGAGACCACATTTGCCAATGTTTCATCATTCCCAGGTCTTGAAGGGTGTCTGGCCATACAAAAGGTTCATAAAGGAAGACCCAAAGGTACCAGTCAACGGCGCTTCATTGGCCTCCCCTTTTTGATGATTTCTGGCGCAGAGGTACTCATGGGTGCCAACAAAGAAATTAGAGCGTGCATCAATAGGCCTCTACAACAGTTGAAGGGAGCCTTTCTGTGAAGATTTAGGCTTCCGAGGCTTCGGGATTGATGGTAGACGTGGTGTGAAGCAAGATGTTTTTTGGCACAAGACGGCTGCGGAGGCATGTGAATTGATACAGTAGTTCTCTCACAAGGTCCTGTAAGTTTCCTTGGTTGGTGATTTGCTGTACAGAGGATAAACGAGGAGCACCGGATTCCACAGAGCATCTCAGTGAAGGTCACAATCTGACAGCATTATATGTCCATTCTTCACGGACAGGATGTTTTCCGGCTTTAGATTCACGATATATGACCCTAGCATATGAAGATATTCCAAAGCTAGGAGAACTTCTGCGACATAAAATCTGCAGAGAAA
>JACEFO010000809.1:0-32332 GCA_015342445.1 Digitaria exilis | reverse complement strand
CCCCTCACGTTGAGCCCTGAGCGTACGTCAATCTCGATGCCTTGGTTATGGTGCCTATGTTGAACCAAAACGGCTACTGTGCTTGTTAGGGTGTTTTGTGAAAGTCCTCATAACATAAATTCTTTTGGATTTATGTGACCGGTGGGTAAAGGGCGAAACCTCTGCAGAGTGGTGATCTATCATGATAGCCGTGCTCACGGTTACGAGCGGCCTGGATCCTTTTTTATTAGAAGATGAAGTTAGTGATTGGTGTTGGTTTATTCTATAATTACTTATACATTATTATTAATGGGTTTATACATTGGGTTCTACTCATTTGTAGTAAATTGGATGAGAATAAAATGAAACAACTAAAAGTGCTAATGCAGTATAACCGTGTCAAGCCTTTTGTTCTTGCATAACCCGTGTTATATTTCTTAAGTAAGATGGTTACTTACACTTGCAACTATTCAACAAAATCCTGGATGGGTAACAGATGGAGCAGTGAATGATCAGTCGCTTGCTGAGTTTCCGGAGGATCTGCCGTACTTCTAGATGTGTTCAACCAGTCGGTGTCCCTGTGGACTTGAGGCTCTACCTAGTTAAGACGTTTAATAATATTAATACTTCCGCTGTGTTATTTATTTAAGACCATGTCTTGTGTTAAACTCTGATGTAAACTATTTTTATTCAAGCATTGTGTTCTCTGTGATTCAATATTTGTAATCTATATGTGTTCTGTGGACATCCTGGGCACGCATATAGAAGCATTTGGATTTTCTTGGAAATCTGGGTGTTACAAGAAACTAGGGTAAAATTGAGTTTTATAAAAAGAAATAGAACACTTTGGTAATTAATCAAATGAGGAGCATGTTAAGACTAAAATTCTAGAACTGCACCCTTGCTTAAAAATGATAATGTGAACTGTTGTATATGTGTACACAATCACCATCATGAAGGCGTAGAAATTTCCACACACCTCCTCTAATTTGGTGAAGAAGAAAATAGGTCACTAGTAGGTCTAGGTGAATATGGCCTTCAAGGCCTTGCATTTAGATCACTTAGGCAGCCACCTTAAAGTTGTGCATCTCATGTAGAAGGCGCTCTCGCTGACGGCATCTACAACCTCGTCCCCGTCAATGAAGAAGAAGTTCCCGAGGGTGGTGCCGACATCGTCGTGATCGACCCGGAGCCTGACACTGGATTAGCTCAAGAAGGCAAGCCTCGGAGCATAACCTAACTTTTAAATCGTGCAACTATGAATTTATTTATGCTTGTGCATTTACGTTCTAGATTGTATGAATACCTTAGTTGCATAATTCTAGTACCTATGTCTTGAAATACTAGCATGATAGGATCGATAGAGCAATGCCTTTAGGACCGTTACAAGTCGAGTGATTTCCTGTCACTCACGAGATATAGGAGTTGCTTGTCTTTATTTATGTTGGAATCATAAGGATGGACGGGCGGGATGGTATGTGTAGATCTCCCGTCCGTGTATGATAATTGGATTAAGGTCGAAACGTGTGGTTCTGTGTGTCAAGTTTTTTAACGTACCACACGCATGCCGACCTATGGGAATCGGTAAGCCCCGGTACCAGATTGAAGCAGCTAGGACTGATAGCCATCTCTCCTTTGAAACATTTTGTTTCCCTTGCTGTACACATGTGGATATATGCGTGATGCCGTGAGTGAAGCGGTAAACCTTTATCCTAAGGGAATGGACCCGGCGCCGAATTGTGGATCGATGGGAAAGGTTGGGTACTGTTTGTGCCTTTTACAGCAAAGCATTATCCGTGTGTGTTGGGTTTCCCCTGGCCAGGTAGCAAAATTCGGTTCGAACTGTTCGCTTCTCGCGGTTAATGAGACTGCTTGACCGCTGTGCTGCATTGAGTAACAAGTGGAACTATGAGGATGATGAACTTGTTGTATGTACTAAATTGGATTGCACCACTTGTATGCTTAGAGAGGATGCTAATCTAGAATGGTTCTACTAGAATTTGATGCTAAAATCATGAAAGTAAGGATCCACTCTTAGTAGCTTTCTGGCAAAACAAACCCACCAGCCAAAAGCCTCTCATGTCTAGAAGTCGGTGATGTAGTTTTCACCCGACGGGTAAGCCTTGCTGAGTATTAGTATACTCAGCCTTGCTTGTGGCTATTTATTTCATGTACTACTTTGGATGAGGCAGTGAGTTCCGTCACTTGGCCAACCCAGGTTCCTCCTGGCTGGCATGTCGAGTGGGTTCCGTCCTCTGCCGAGGATCGGGAGGAGTAGCACCATGGTCGGCTTCATCGTGGTGTTGCTATGTATCGTCGTTAGTTATTTGCGCTGCAATGAACTCTCGTACTTTGATTTGAAATTCGAACTTGGTTTGTAATAACTTGATGTGACTATTTATGTATGTTGAATTTGTGGAATGTTGTAATTTCTGGGACTCACCTTCGTGTGGGCGCGCGTGTTGTTTCGATCGTGAAAGTACATGGTTAATCGGGTATAATCCGACGGCGCTCCAGCTTATTCCGGATTAAGTGCCTGAATGCTTGATTAGTGGTCCAGGGGTACTTAACTTGGAATAATTTCGGGGTGGTCCGCCACACCGCCGCCGTCAGCCGCCGTGTCGCCATTGGCGCCGCCGGGAAGGTCCCTCTCGAGCTCGTGGTTCTCATCTCGTGTCTCTTCCGTGCAAGGTGCTTCTTCATCTTCCTTCTTCCTCTCTCTCTCTCTTTTGGATCTCAAACCCTAGAGAGAGGAAATTATGAATTAAAATTTTGAAATTCTTTGGTCAAATTCATGAAATTCAAACTAAAATCCTGACCTAAGCACCTTGCCTATGCTCTATGTGCTCATGAGTAGAATTTCATTCATATTCTTGCTTTATGACACAATTAGAGCTAGAGAATTTTTTTTGCTCTCATTATCTCTATATGATTATAATTCATATAATTTATCCTGATTAATGAGAGCTACATTTCAATCATATCTTAGGATAGCCGTGTTTCTAAGCTCTTATCTAATTCATGCTTCCTAGGATCTCTTTCTAATTAGTTATACCCTATATATATTTTATTTTGCAAGCAGGTGTGGTTGTTGAGACAGAGTCAGTGGCAGTGCGACAGTGGCAGTAACAGCAGCAGATTGCAGTGGCAGTGCTTGAGGCAAAGCCTCGGGTTCTTTCTCTGGACAGCAATGCAAAGCCTTGTCGAGGTTCTTGACACTGTGTGGGATTTCTTGTCTGCTGAGGGTTTCTAGGAGTATGACTCGTGTGGTGGGATCTAGCAGTGGTGCAGGTGGTAATGATAGACCTCCTTTAGATCCAGCCAGAGACAAGGCAAAGGGAAAGAAAGTCGCCAAGCAGCAGCCTAAGAAGCGTCGGATAGCCTCAGGTCTATCACCGGAGTGGCAGACCATTCTTAAAGTTGCTAAGGCTCATGAGGATATCGAGTCAGGGAGAGCTCAGCTGGCTAGCCAGTTTCGTATTATTGATCAGTCAGGGTCACCTGCTGCTCCAGAGGGTCTTTCACTGGCTCCGCTTCGTCGGTCTGGGAGGACTCGTGCACAGGTTCATGCTCCACGGGCTTCTCAGGCGACAGATCCTCATGTCACCTTTCCTGTCAGTTCCACAGCAGCTCCTGCCAGCTCTATTGTGCCTGCCAGTACCTCTGAGGCTCCAGCGAGCTCTTCACCTTCTTCAACTTCAGCTCGTACTGCTCCTGGTCGCACAAAGAAGATAACCACTCGTCACACTCGGAAGACCAGGGTTCATAAGCTACAGATTGTTGATTCAGATGAGATCTTTGCTCAGATTGCAGAAGAAGAGGAAGCTACCGAGGATGAGAGCTCGAATCCTGAGTCTGAGCCAGATGTTAAGGAGCTTCTCAAGGCCTCCACCACCAAGATCTGGCGTCTCAGGATTCGGAGCTTGGAGAGATGGTATCCGACTGTTCGTCCCACAGAGAGAGGCAGTCTCTTCTGGACTTCACGTCAGCAGAAGTTCCATCAGGCTTACACCCGCTCGAGGATGACTCTATTCCCTCACAGACAGATGGTGACTTCTCTGCTGACTAGGGCTATTGATATGACTGAGGATTAGATCCGCCAGCTCTTCGCTCACCACCCAGGTCCTCATTTTGTGCTTTCACTTCTAGGACAATACGATGAGGGTGTTGTTCGAGTGTTCTATGCATCTGTTTGGGTGGATCCAGATCATGAGTACATCCGGTGTATGTTCAGAGGCAGAGACATACAGATTGAGCGTGCAGATCTTGAGATGATTCTTCGCTCGCCAGCAGTAGAGACCAGGCTCCATGAGCTCGCTTACCCTGGTGCTAAGCCCCCTCGCCGTCCTCGGTCTGCCGGGATTCGCACACCTGACTACGAGATGGTCTCTCCAGCTTTCAGGCCTCCGTTCACCGCCCTTTCAAAGCGCCGCCCAGCTGATTTGACTCCTGTTGGCAGCCTGCTCCTTGAGCTTCTTCGTCGTACTATCTTACCCAGGACAGGCAACAGGGATGGGATCACAGCGCTGCAGCAGTGGACTCTTGCTTATATCCTCAGGCAGCAGCAGTTTGACTTGGTTGATTTTCTTCTTTGCAAGATAGAAGATGTGATCACTGACAGCATCCGAATGGGTCATTCATGCCATACTCTCACATCATATCATATATCTTGGATAGTAGCATTGGTCGTCACAACAGGGAAGCAGGAGCGGATCTCTTCATGAACTCAGTTGAGCAGTAGTCCCAGTTAAAGACCACCTTCCCTGACTACAGGCCAGCCAAGATAGGAGACAAGCGTCGCGGCCAAAGAGCTCTAGTAGCTGCCCAGCAGCAGTTCACTCCTGAGCAGAGGGCAGAGTTCGCAGCTCAGGATGAGGAGTTGAGGAAGGCCGAGCAGGAGGCAGGCCTTGAGGGCGTTCAGACCATTCCTAGTTCAGAGGATGAGTCTACAGATGAGGAGTATGTTCCCGTACCTCCGATGCCACCACGTGCTCATGATGCTGAGGCTGATGGTTCCGGATCTGCTCCTCCCGAGTCTGAGGGTCCTTCAGGTGCTCCAGCAGAGCCCGCTCCTACTTCTGCGGCTTCGTCCAAGCTCAGCCAGCTTACTGCTACAGTTCGCCTACTCGCTGAGTCTCTTATAGCTACTAACGCCCGAGCAGAGCAGCATGAGCAACGTGCAGAGGAGCGCTTTCAGTTTCTTGTTGAGCAGCAGCGTCGGCAGTCTGAGATGTTCTAGTTTCAGCTTCAGTATCTATACCAGGCTACCGGTGTTTAGCCCCCCCAGGTGCCTCTGCCCGCAGTCCCTATGGCAGGATACCCGACTCCTCCTCAGCTTGGTCAGACAGTGCCTGGATCATTAGCTCCACCACCACTTCCAGCTTTCAGTCCGCTACGTCCTATGGCATAGTTCAGTCATCTTCGTCCTCCGAGCCCTCTACAGCCTGCTCCAGTGACTTCAGAGACTCCTATGCCAGAGATCTCTACAGCTTTTCAGTCTCCAACGTCCACCTTTGTGAGTCAGTTCGTGAGCTCGCCTCCTGTGACTGCCGTGATGACAGAGACTGCTCCCATCACTACTACAGAGTCCAGTCACCTTGAGGCGTCTTACTCAGAGATCAGTGGTGCACCTACTCCATCCGCGCTGCCCTTGACCGTGCCAGTTGATCCAGTCAGTGAGGCTCATCAGGCTCAGCAGCTCTTTGTGTCTATGTTTCAGCCGACAGCCTCGACTTCAGCTCCTTCCTCGTCTCACGACCCGCCTGCGAGCACTCCTCCGACCTCCGATGTTTAGTTTTTGGTGTTTGGTGCCAAAGGGGGAGAGAGTGCAATATGAGAGATAGGGGGAGCTTGGGTAGCATAGTCTTTTGGATCTTTGTGTTAACTCATGCATCATATTTCTTTTGTGCACTTGTTTATATGTATGATGCTCTTGAGCTTCTCTATGCTATCACAAACTCTGTGATGGACATGTGCTTTTGGTTATATATATCTCATGTCATGTCTCTCACATCTTATGTGCACTTATGATTTTCTATATCTATTCTTGTTGCGCTAGTGCTCATCTTGTTTTGTATGAACTATGTGCTTCGCTTCCGCTATCCTTTATTAGTTCATGCAATTCAAGTTATCTACCGCCATTTACCTCTTTTTACTTCTCTCATATCCTTTTAGAGGTTGTGTTGTCATCAATCACCAAAAAGGGGGAGATTGAAAGAGCATCTAGGCCCCCAATTTGGTTTTGGCGATACATGACAACATAATCATTGCGACTAACAAGTGTTTTGTAGAGGAAAAGTTTAAGTTAGTGCAATGATGGGCTTTTCACGGTACTCTTGGCCCCCATCATTTGAGAATGATTGTATTGGCGCGAAGGATATGCTCGAAGATTAAGGATAAGCTAGTTTCTAAGTGCCGTTTGGATGATGAGAGGCACTTAGAGTAGTTTAGGTCTTTGTTTTCCTTTGGCCGTACTATTAAGGGGGGTCGAGGATTGGTAGCTTGACCTAGGCAAGACTAGAAGTTAGGTGTGGTGCACACTTGTGAAATCTAGTACTAGGTAGCTGCTTTGAAGCCCTTGAGAAGTTAAGAAACTCCAAGAAGTTGAATTGGACGAGTTTCGATCTCAAAAGAGAAGAGAAGTGCACAAAACTCAGAGGCATTGACTATTTCGACGGGCTGCTAAGGCACCATCGAATTAGTCGATGGCCCCTGGTTTTCTCACACAAACACTGGCACAACTCTCTGAGTCACGTCGACTGATTCGATGGTGCGTCCATCGAATTAGTCGACGGCCCTCAGTTTTCACCCAGATGGTGGTGCCGTATTCTGTGTAGCGTCGACTGATTCGACGGTCTACCCATCGAATTAGTCGATGGTGCTCGAAGACGTGAAGACCCCAGAGTGCATGGCTCTGAGTAGCATCGACTGATTCGACGGCTGTGGCATCGAATTAGTCGATGGTCGCTGATCTATGTGGAGATTATGTGGTGCATGACTCTGGGTAGCACCGACTGATGCGATGGTGCAAGCGTTGAATTAGTCGGTGAGGGAACTAGCCGTTGCACTGTTCAAAGTTTGAATGAAAAGCAAGCATCGACTGATTCGACGGTGTCACCATCGAATTAGTCGACGGCTCTGCATTTTGCATAACGATTGGTTTTTTGAGTGGGGGCTAATTATACCCCTTCACTCACTCCTTGAAGACTCTCTTGCCACACGAGTTCACTGTTCATCCAGCTGCTGTTGGAGAGTGTTTGAGGGCAAGAGAGACACTTGGATTGATTGGTGTTCTTGGTCTTGTGAAGATTAAGCAATCTCTTTAGTGCTTGGGAGTAGCAAGTGTGCATCCATCTAGCTCTTGGTCTAGTCTAGGTGAAGTGAAGATCTTTGGCTTGTTACTCTTGGTGATTCGGCATCACCTAGACGGCTTGGTGGTCTTGATCTTGGGAGCTCACATGGAGATTTTGTGAAGCCCCAAGAAGGTGTACACGGTTTGGGAATCCGCCGTCCCGGAGTGGGAAATGGATATCCCCTACGAGAGCACTTGATCCTTGTGCAGATCAAGGGGGAGCTATACCCTTGCGCGGGTGCTCCAACGAGGACTAGGGGGGAGTTGCCGACTCCTCGATACCTTGGGAAAAATCGGCTTACTGCTCTTCTCCTTACTTTGAGCAAGTTTACTTTCCGCATTTCTATTCCTAGAATTGCCATGTTAGAGTAGGATTGGAACTAGGTTGCTAATCTCTTTTCAACACTAGCTAAGCACAAACCACACTTGTAGGCACATGGGGTGAATTGGCTTATTGCATAGGATTGTTTTATTGCTTAAATTTTTGTAGAAGCCTAATTCACCCCCCCTCTAGGCATCTTGTGGCGGACCACTACGAAATTATTCCAAGTTAAATACCCCTGGACCGCTAATTAAGCTGTCAGACACTTAATCCGGAATAAGCTGGAGCGCCGTCGGATTATACCCGATAACCACGTACTTTCACGATCCAAACAACACGCGCGCCCACACGAAGGTGAGTACTAGAAATTACAACATTCCACAAATTCAACTTACATAAATAGTCTCATCAAGTTATTACAAACCAAGTTCGAATTTCAAATAAAAGTGCGAGAGTTCATTGCAGCGGAAATAAAACTAACGATGATACATAGCAACACCATAATGAAGCCGGCCATGGTGCTACTCCTCCTGATCCTCGGCAGAGGACAGAACCCACTCGACGTGCTAGCCAGGAGGAACATGGGTAGGCCAAGTGACGGAATTCACCGCCTCATCCAAAGTAGTACCTGAAATAAATAGCCACAAGCAAGGCTGAGTATACTAATACTCAGCAAGGCTTACCCGTCGGGTGAAAACTACATCACCGACTTCTAGACATGAGAGGCTTTTGGCTGGTGGGTTTGTTTTGCCAGAAAGCTACTAAGAGTGGATCCTTACTTTCATGATTTTAGAATCAAATTCTAGTAGAGTTAACCATTCTAGATTAGCATCCTCTCTAAGCATACAAGTGGTGCAATCCAATTTAGTACATACAACAAGTTCATCATCCTCATAGTTCCACTTGTTACTCAATGCAGCACAGCGGTCAAGCAGTCTCATTAACTGCGAGAAACAGATAGTTCGAACCGAATTTTGCTACCTGGCCAGGGGAAACCCAACACACACGGATAATGCCTGCTGTAAAAGGCACAAACACTACCCAACCTTTCCCATCGATCCACAATTCGGCGCCGGGTCCATTCCCTTAGGATAAAGGTTTACCGCTTCACTCACGGCATCACACATATATCCACATGTGTACAGCAAGGGAAACAAAATGTTTCCAAGGAGAGATGGCTATCGGTCCTAGCTGCTTCAATCTGGTATCGGGCTTACCGATTCCCATAGGTCAGCATGCGCGTGGTACGTTAAAAACTTGACACACAGAACCACACGTTTCGACCTTAATCCAATTATCATACACCGACGGGAGATCTACACATATCATCCCGCCCGTCCATCCTTATGATTCCAACATAAGTAAAGACAAGCAACTCCTATATCTCACGAGTGACAGGAAATCACTCGACTTGTAATGGTCCTAAAGGCATTGCTCTACCGATCCTATCATACTAGCATTTCAAGACATAGGTACTAGAATCATGCAACTAGGGTATTTAGACAACTCCTTGAAACGTAAATGCACAAGCATAATAAATCATAGTTGCACAGTTTAAGAGTTAGGTTATGCTCCGGGGCTTGCCTTCTTGAGCTAAGCCGGTGTCAGGCTCCGGGTCAATCACGATTACGTCGGCACCATCTTTGGGAGCTTCTTCTTCGTTGGCGGGGACGAGGTTGTAGGTGCTGTCAGCAAGAGCGCCTTCTACATGAGATGCACAACTTCAATGTGGCTGTCCAATGTGATCTAAAGGCAAGGCCTTGAAGGCCATATTCACCTAGACATACTAGCAACCTATTCTTTTCTTCACAAATTAGAGAAGGTGTGTGGTGTAAGTTTTATGCCTTTATGATGGTGATTGTGTACACATAAAAAAACAATTCCAACCATTATTCCTATGCAAGTGTGTAGTTCTGGAATTTCAACTTTGCCTGCGCCCTATTTACTTCAATTATCAAAAGTGATCTATTGTTTTTTGTGAAACTCAAATCACTCTAGTTCTTTCTCATTTTTGGTTCTCTGTTTCTGTTCATTCTTTTTATCCACAAACTTTATGATAGCTATTGGAGTATAAGAGCTAGGCTCACTCCAAAATTTAGCTAAAACTAAGCTATACAGAATTTATTAAAAATAGTACAAGTTGCTGCTCAAAGGAACAAGATTAAATCATATAAAATCAAAATTACTTCGAAAACAGAAGATTTCTCTACCAGAGCTAGAAATGAGTAAAAGAAAGGCTCTGACCAAGTGGTGGTGAAAAATAACACTTGGACAACCCTCAATAATTTTCTATCCGAAAACCAACATCTATTTATTTGCTAGTCTAAACAGGGTCTAAAATTAAGTTTAGCATTTTCCCACATATGCCAACAAGTTTCTGGGCCTCTAGTGAAAGATGGTGATTTTTTAATGCATGAATTATTTTTAATAAATGCAGAACTGAGATAGAACAGAAATCACAAAATAATTCATTACTGAAGTTACAGGCCATATTTTTAGGTCTTCTTTGGACACAAAGCTTCTACAGACCACACAAATAACATATCCAAGGTTCAGCTCCAAAAGAGTTCAGGATTTGAAATGGTGCACAAGACTCTAAAATCTGAGTTTGAAGTTTAATTCAAAACCTATTCATCAAAAGTGTATACATGCCAACATGAGATTGGAGTCTACAATCTCACGAGTCCAGGGAGTATTTTTGTGCTTTTTCCGATTTTTCTACAATTTTTAGTGGATTTTACAAGATCTCAGAAAAATGGATCTAGGTTTAAGAAACTCTTTTACGCCGGGGACCCTAGATCTTTTAAAGCCTTTCAAACAAGTCCCTGAAACTTACACAGAGGACCCTAGAACTAAAAAGGGGAATGAGTATGGGTCCTTGGCTCGCCGGCGACCGGACTCCAGCGAGGAGACGGTGAACCGGTGCGGGGAAGTTGGGGGAAAACGACGAGGGGCTCACCGCGAGTCGTTTGGGGTAGGTCTCGTGGACGGTGGTGAAGCGGCACGGCTCGTCGACGGTGAGCGGCGGAGCGGCTTGCTTCGGCGGCGTCGGTAGCCGGCTGTGGGGGTCGAGGCGAGGCGCGAAAAGGCGCGTGAGCTTCACCAGGAGAAGACGGAGCTCGTCGTGGAGCTTGGCGGCAACGGGGATGACCGGAGTATAGAGCTCGACGTGGAGGTGGAGCTCGCGGCGGGGAAAAAATGGCAGAGCGGCAGGGGAAACTTTGATTCCCGTTGTGTGCTGCTCGATTAGAGCTGGGAAAGGGTCAAGGGGCTAGCTAGGTGGATGAGGAAGCTTCAGGTACGGGGGATTGGGAAAACATGGGGGGAAACGTGGGGGATTTTGTTCGCGGCGGCAGGAGCTCGGGCTCTGCTCTACGCGGTCGGAGGTGGAAGAAGGGGTGCGCGAGCGCGGAGGAGATGGAATGGCTGCGTCACTGGCTGGGCAAAGGTGCAAGGTTGCTCGGTGAAGTGTTGGGGCATGCTAGAGTGGGCTGAGCTGCCTTGGGAGCGTGCGCGGGGGAAGTTGGGCGACGGGCCACGCCATTGATGGCCTGCGAGCTCGGGCAGAGCGCAAGCCGCGGTTGGGCGAGGGGGATTGTGGCGTGGGTGAGGGAAGATCCTCCGCAGAGGAGCTTGGCGCGTAGCGGGAGGGAATCCGGCTGCGGGGCAGCGCTGCTCGACGTGCGCGCTGGCGGCCAATGGCAGAGCTCGGCTCGCCATGATGGCTCTCCGCGTGGCGAGGCTCGCCTGGGCGCTGCAGCGCGTGAAGTGACCCAACGGAGGCTCTGGCATGCTCGTGGGGAAGAGAGGCGCGGCTGCCGCGGCTTTGGCCAGCCTGACCGGGTCACCGCCGCTCGCCGGCCACGTGGCGGCCGCTGCCGGCCTCTGGCAGAGCACGCCCGGGTGGAGGTCGGAGCGCCCGTGGAGCTCCCTGGTTCAAACGCATTTATCTCCAAAAATTTGAAATACACTTCAAAAAGTGCAAACACAAAAGTTGGATTCTGAAATGTGGGACACAACTTTCTTTTTGGGGTGAACCTGAAATTTCGAATTTTTCAAGCTCAAACAAGCCATTTTTCAAAAGGTGTTCTGCATGGTTTTTAGAGTTTTTGAGGGGCTTAACTGCAAAATTTGAAAAAGTTCCAAACAGTAACTAGAGTTGTTTTTGATGAAAAACAACTTTTATTTTTGGAGATTTTTAGGTTTAGTACGAAATTTTTGAGATCTCAGTCGGGTGTCGATTTAGCCTTATTGAAATTCAAACTCGAAATTAAAAACAACTTAAGTGTGCTAGGACCACTGCTGTCCTTTAACCCTGTTTTTAGTGTATTTTTAAGGTTCTAAATATCAGGGATGTCACAATCGTTGCTATCACTAGCAACATTACCTTTGGCCATGAGGTATATGTGCGATGAGCTTGATGATGTTTTTCTTGATGAGGGCTTTGGCTTTTTATCCAAATCACTCCACTTGCCAATACTAGTCAGTTCTTGCTTGCTTCCCCTCTCATTTTTTCTCCTTCCTCTTTTGCTTGCAGGCTTCAACTCGTTTGCAAGGATAGAACATGCATCACGAAAGTGTCCTTTGTAACCACAATGAAATCAACCATGTCTTCTTTTGTTTCATTCTCTCATGGGTGAAGACCACGTCTTGCATGGTGATGGGAACACCCTTGGAGTTGAGCCCCTGTAACATCCTCTCCATCTTCTTGATGAGCTCTTTGGATTCTTCATCAAGAGAGGTGTCGCTATCTTCATCATTTTCATCCTCTTCCTCTTCATCATCAATTTCTTCCTCTTCACTTGAGCTTGAGCTTGATACGTGTTTATGAGCTTTCTTCTTTTGCTTGGGAGATTTTTGCTTCTTTTCATCATTCTTCTCCTCTTCTTGTTTGCTTGATGAAGCAATTGATTGGTTTGAGGTAGAAGGCTCTTTGGTAATCGGCAAAGTGGTAGAATCGGCAAATGGGCTTATGCTTTGATTGAATATGATTTAGTCTTTGAGCCATTAAAATCTATGAAAGGACAAATCGTTGCCGATTTTATTGTTGAACATAGGATTGACAAACATCTTGATTTAAATGTCGGCTATATCACTTTTACTCCATGGAAATTGCATTTTGATGGATCAGTTTGCAAAAGTGGTTGTGGGGTTGGTGTTATTCTTATATCACTAAACGGAGTTGTTTTTGAAGCTCTTAACCGATTAGATCATAAATGCACTAATAACCAAACCGAATATGAACCTTTGTTATTAGGGTTGGAGATTTTACATGACATGGGAGTGAAACATGTGGAAGCATGTGGTGATTCTCTATTGGTGGTGCAGCAAGTGTCTAAGGTTTGTCAATGTTTAGATGAGTTTTTGAATGCTTATATTATTAAATGCTTCGATATTATAACTTGCTTTGATGAATTTATAATTTATCATGTGCCAAGAGAAAAGAATCCTAGAGCTAATGCGTTGGCGCAGCTGTAATACCCCAAAATCCACCAACACCTTGGGATGCTACTAAAACACACCTACCGTAGCTGAACTTAAATAAATGGAAAATTCAGCAACACCTCCTTTGTATATATAAGCAACACGGAAGCAATATCAAGGGTATAAATTATAAAAGCATCAAACTAACATAATTAACATCCTAGATAATAAGATTCATCTAGAATAAGAGTTTAACAACCACACTACATTTTAAGCATAAACCACAAGCCTCCAATAACAAAACATTCCTAAGATTAAAACAAAGGGGTTCTGTAAATGATGAAGTGTGATGTGCTGCTAATCCCTCTTTCCCTTCTAGCAACATCAAGAACCTGGAAAGAGTAATGCAAGGGTAAGATAAAATCTCAGCAAGCAAATTTGTTTTGACAAGCCATTTAGACCACAAGTTCAATTAAGCATCAATTTAAAATATCAAGAGTAAGACTTTACAAAACCACTGCGATAATAATTAAGAGATAGAACACAATCACTGGTGCATATAAAACCAGTTAACCTCCAAAATAACATATCATGTTATTCACTTCCATGCAAAGAAATGCTTATGTATGCAATGTCATGACCACTTTTAGATCGCACCCCGCCTCGGGCAACACACGATGTGTACCGGTACAGTTGCAACCATAGGATTGCAACAAACTTCAATGCCAATGAAATGCTATGCTCATGATATGCCTCATATGTCTTATAATTAGAAATAAAACCTTCACGACCTCAACTTCAACTATAACCACAACCTCAACTTCGGTTACAACCACAACCTCAGCTTCAATTATAATGGAGATATGACAACAAACCTCGAGTGAGTAAATAAGAAACAATAACATAAATATCCTCCATTTAATACAAGTATTCAGATTATAATTAAAGTGGTATGGTTCTAACTATCAATGTTTAGGTGATAAAAATAGCAAGCCAAAATGGTAGCAAACCACCGCTACATTCACTTGCCTTCGATGAAGATCAAATGAAAGCGAGCTAAGCACGATCAGAAGGTGTACCACCTGTTCATAAATATATTTCATCACTACACAAACATATATATAAAACAAATACATCAATCAAAGCGTTCTTATGCCCGAACCCAATGTCCTCACATTAACACACACAATTCTAGTCAAAACAGCAGCACTGTTACTTATCTTTTTTGTACACATTAATTCTGACCACCAAAAATTAACATATTCTACCAGATGAAAATTAACTTCAAATAATGCATCTTTGTAATTACACTCAAACACAGATAACATCATTAACATAGGCTAATCTTCAGGTTAACCTTAGACTGAAAATCTGACAGCCGCTGCACAACATCCCTAATCAAACAGTTATAACTAGAGCTCAAAAATTCGTATTAAAGTGATCTTTAACAATATGGAAACCTTATCAAATTTATAACAACTTTAATTTAGATATAAAATTCTAATTATGTCGTTTATGTTTTCTAATCTTCAAAGGAGTATAAGCTGCACAGAATTACGGGACTGAAAAAGTGACTGAATAAAACATTGAGATCTCCCTGACCAAAAATCCTATTTGGGAGACCTTTACGGCTATGGAACGGGCTCCAAATCTCCTACAACTCATATAAAGACGTTTTATTTTTTTTGAGGCTACTAAGATCACGTAAAACAGTCATTAATGAAAACCGCGCAGATCAACAACGTGCTAAGAACAGCGACGTGGGTAGAACCTCAACCCTAGCCCTCAACGGCGACGAACACCACTCCACGCAGGTGGTAAAACATCCAAAATCGTAGGGGAAAGATGACATAGATCAGGGGCATGGCTCACCTAGGGTTTCCTTTCGAAAAGAATACGGCAACGGCAACCGCAACGATCCCCACCACAATTCCCAACCGGTTCGCTAGCGGCGAGGGTCACCACAACCGCCGATTACCTCCGCTGCACCACCCATGGCGGCACTATCAATACCAGCGAGGAAAGGATTCGAGTTGGGGGAAAATGGGAAGTGGAAACGAAGTCCTACCAATTTTTGGAGACGAACGGCGGCGATGAACGGCAGCGAACCCTAGTTTCTCCTCCATTCTCTCTTCTCTTTCTCTCCTCTTCTGGTTCACGAGAGAGGCGGCGCTGGGAAAACCACGGGCCTAGGGTTGCGCACGAGAGGGAAAGGGTCGGCAGGACAAAAGGAGTCATGCAAATTACTGTAGCACCGCAACTACTATAGCGACCAGGTTACTGCTCATCCAACGGTTTAATCTTGCACCGTTGATTACTTTGCGATCCGAACTCCGAATAATGCATATGAGTACTCAAACGGAATGCATCCGATGAGCCCTACGCATCTGTGGTCTCCGATTGTTATTATGAGCATCGGATCTACAAGTCATCTTTTTGACCCTCTTCTATGTATGGTCAACTCCTATAATTTTTACGCTTTTCTTTATAAGACATGTAGTTTACGCTTTTGCATATACTGGGTGTTACAGCACCAAGCATCAGGCTATAATGTTCAGAAAAGGAATTTTCATGGGAAGAAGCCGATGTTTCGTGAAGCCGATGTTTCTGCTCTGGATTAGGCGGTTCGACCACCTGTCACAGTCGGTCCAACCGGCACGGCCGGTCTAACTGCCAGTACGGCCGGTCTGACCGCCTGTCCTTCTGAAAAGACAGATTCGGCTGTTAATGATTCCCAATCTGTTGTGGCCGATATTGGTGATTGGAGGAAACCTCTGGTGAAGTATTTGCAGGATACTAGCAGGCCAGTGGATCTTTCAAGTTTACTTTGGTTGATGGTGAACTATATCATCAGACCACGGATGGTTTGATCTTGAAATGTTTAGATCCTGACCAAGCTAGGTTGGCTATGGCAGAGGTTCATGAAGGGATTTGTGGTATGCACCAATCGGCTCGTATAATGAAGTGGCTCCTTAGGCGGGCTTGTTTTTATTGGCCTACAATGATAGCCAATTGTTTTCGTTACTACAAAGGATGTGAAGGGTGTCAAAAGTTCAGGGATATTCAGTTAGCACCTGCTGCGTTGATGCATCTAATCATTAAACCTTGGCCTTTTAGGGGATGAGGTTTAGATGTTAATGGTAAGATTCATCCTTCATCATCCAAAGGTCATTATTTTGTGATTGTGGCTACTGATTATTTTACCAAGTGGACTGAAACTATTCCCCTCCAGAACATGACACATCGAGAGGTGATTGAGTTCATTACTGAGCATATTATACATAGATTTGGGATTCCTCAAACATTGATGATGGATCAAGGAACGTCGTTTATTTCTAAGGAGGTACGTGAGTTTGTTGAATCCTATGGTATTAAGTTGCTCAATTCATCTCCATATTATGCTCAAGCTAATGGTCAAGCCGAGTCTAGCAACAAAGATTGGCTAAGCAAAATGATCCTGATGCTAGCACATATTGTGCTTTGATGATGGATAATATTGATGAAGTGACCGACAAGCGTTTGGAGGCCTTGGAGGAGATTGAGAAAGATAAAAGAAGAGTGGCTCAAGCATATAACAAGAAGGTAAAAATTAAATCCTTTCAAGTTGATGATTTGGTTTGGAAGACTATTTTACCTATAGGAACAAAGAGGAACAAGTTTGGCAAATAGTCACCAAGTTGGGAAGGGCCATATCGTATTGTGAAGGTTTGTTCTGGGAATTCCTATATGGTGGAGACTTTGCAAGGATTTCAGTTACCAAGAGCACTCAATGGGAAGTACTTGAAGAAATATTATCCAAGTGTCTGGCAACATGCTTGAAAGGATATGACCGATATATGATATCACCCTTAGAAGAAAAATGGCCGACAATAGAGGGTTGCCCTTAGTCTGATTAAATGTTTTGTGGTAAGCAAAGCTTTACCAAAAAACAAGGGGGCATATGTTGATGGCAAAAAATGGCTTAAAGCCGATCAGGCTAGGACAGCCGGTCTAGACCGCCTATACATGCAGTTAGACCGGTCTAACCGCCTGTCCCCGAGTCCGAGTAGAATTGGAGTTTTTCACGTTTTTAGATCTGTACAAGGACTTCCTTGCGGGGCAAGACCTCCCCACCCTATAAATATAAAGGGCCGTGGCCGATTGAGGACCTCTACCCAATCGTATATTCAACTTGTTCTACTTTTTCTCCAAACCCTAATATTTTCAAGCCCTTTTGCTTTCCTTCTTCGTCTCCACGGTGTTTTAGGACGTTCTAAGTGGCCTTGCCGACCTTAGAATAACCCTAGGTTTGCAGCCTCCGACGGGGTCCCTCCCGAGGTTGTGATCGTAGGCTTTCGCGGCACCTCTGATACAGGTGGTCTGACTGGCTGCATCCAGGAGCTTCGGTGAGGAGATTTCGACCACCGCGCGATCTAGTGCTTTCGTCATTAGATACATTGATTGGTACTACGAAGGATTTCCCATAATTAACCTTTAATCCTATTGAAGCAGCAAGAACTGAAAGAATGTCCTTGAGCGCTAGCAGCTGGAGCAGATCAGCAGGCATGATGAGCAAAGTGTCATCAGCGTATTGAATTACAGGGTAATCCCCACCTAAATCCTGACCAAGGGGGTGAGAAATTTTTCCATCGGAAGCTGCTTTATTGATCATAGATTGGAGAAGGTCTGCAGCTAGCACAAACAACAGAGGGAAAAGGGGGTCACCTTGATGTACGCCACATCTGCATTGAAATGGCTTGCCTGGAATACCATTCAAGAGCACCGATGAGGTGCCAGAGGTGAGTATAACCTTATCCAATCCACCCATTTACTCGAGAACCCCTTATGAGCCAAGACCTGTAGAATAACTTCATGCTCAACTTTGTCAAAAGCCTTCTCAAAATCCAACTTAATCATTACAATTTCTCTTTTTGATTTATGACAAATGTGCAAAAACTGAAAGGCCAAAGCCAAGAAATCCTGAATAGTTCTTCCTTTGATGAACCCATACTGGTTTTCATCAATAACAGAAAGAATAACTCGCTGCAATCGGTTAGCCAACAGTTTTGTGAGAAATTTGACAGAATAATTAAGCAGAGAAATGGGCCTATAATCATTGACTGTCTGGGGCGAGTCTATTTTTGGAATGAGGGCAATGAGGGATCCATTAATACTCGAGATGTCCAAATGGCCAGATTCAAAGTCTCGGCATAACCTCACAAAATCATACTCGAGGCATATCTTTTAAAACTTCCAAGATCTCTTTCATAGAGAAAGGAAAATCAAGGTCTTCTAGAGGATCCAGCTGCTGCTGCTGCAATAGAGAGGCCAAATCATATTGAATATTGGAGAACTCTGTGATTCCAAGCCTCTCTTTAAAGGATACCCACAAAGCAGGTGCCATCAGGTTGAGTAATAGAAGCAATAAGGTTCCTACTATAAGAATGAGTATCCATAGCTTGGAAGACCCCTGTATTCTCATCCCCAAACTTGACCCATCTAGTTGTATTTTGTTGCTTCCAATATATTCGCTTTGCTTCCAGGAGAACTCTCAGGTGTTGCTTAACAAAATTACGAAAGGAGTACTCAGACCTAGAAAGGGGCCTTTGATCTTCTAATCCATCTAGCATGGCTAGCACAAAGTGGCAATTATTGATCAATTTACCCAGCCTCAAAAATTTCTTACTCCATTTTCTAAGACTCGATCGAACCTGTTTGAACTTGGCATTTAAAGTCTTAGCTGCGTTAGCGTGGTAGGGAGTAGTGTGCCAGTTCAGTGTGACAACATCCATAAAGCCCGGGAAATCAATCCAGTAATTCTCAAACCGAAAGGTATTAGACTTGGGCCCCAAAGTGCCAATCTTCACCACAAATGAACTGTGGTCTGAGATAGGCCCGTCCAGAGTTTGCAATGCAGTACTGGGGTAGGACAGAGACCAATAAGCAGAAGTAAAGACCCAATCAAGCTTCTTAACTAAAGGATCATCGTGCATATTACTCCACGTATAATTTCTGCCATGAAAGGGGATTTCGACCAGATCAAGATGTCGAATCAAGACATTGAATAAGAGAATATCACTGATGTGGGCACTAGATCTATTTCTATTTTCCAGGCATCTCATAAGATTAAAATCACCTGCCAAGATCCAATCCTCAAAACAAGAGGTATCCAAGTTATAGAGCCAGAAAATGAAGGCTTTTTTTCTACAGGAGATGAGGGGCGATAGAAATTAGTTAAGTGAAAACATCTCCCCGACAGGTTACATTCCAATTAAACCGTTACCGAAAAAGAGTTTGAATCAACCAGCGTGCCCTTGTGTAAGGCCGCATTCCAAATGACAATCAAGCTTCCAGAGGCTCCCACAGAAGGAGAGTGAACAAATTGAGAGAGAGTCCTAGGACAGAACTTTCGGAGATATGCAGCATCAAAAGTCTCCCGTTTAGTTTCCTGGCGACAGACAATCTCAGAGATTTTATCACGTAAAGTGTCCCACTTATTTTGAGAGTTAATGCCCCTAATGTTCCAAACAAGAATATTTATGGCTCAATTGTGATGCATTGATAAACTGGACAGAGAGGGACAAAGACATCCTTGAGCATAGCACAAGGGAAAAGATGTAAGAGAACAAGTTGAAGGTTTGTTAGAGTTGTTACAATATTCGACGCAACTCTAACAAACCTACGATAAGAATGAGTAACCATAGCTTGGAAGACCATGTATTCTCATCCCCAAACTTGACCCATCTAGCTGTATTTCGTTGCTTCCAATATATTTGCTTTGCTTCTAGGAGAACTCTCAGGTGTTGCTTAACAAGATTGCGAAAGGAGTGCTCAGACCTAGAAAGGGGCCTTTGATCTTCTAATCCATCTAGCATGGCTGGCACAAAGTGGCAATTATTGATCTATTTGCCCAGCCTCGAAAATTCCTTACTCCATTTTCTAAGACTTGATCGAAATTGTTTGAACTTGGCATTTAAAGTCTATGCTGTGTTAACGTGGTAGGGAGTTAGTTTTGGCTCCAGTGGACGGTATGGCGCTTGCTGCTGATGATGTGAGCCGTTCTGCCCACCGAGGGGTGGCATTCGAGGGGTAGTGCTGACCCGTGATGTCTTCCGGTGTGATTCGCACACTTCTTCGAGGGTCGTCTCGTTCCGCCTCATGGGTTCCTCAGTGGAGATGGTGCGAGAGTGATTATCACAGTGGATGGCACCGTGTGCGCCTGTCCACACAGTGTGATGCACGACTGAACCGTATCGGGAGTTGGCCACATAGTGCGTGGTGCAGGAGGAAATGACCGCGGTCTATTCCCTTGGGCAGCATGGCGCATGGATTCCCTTTTTGACTTCCGCGGCAGGCTGCTGTACATGGCATTGAATGCACCCATCAGAGGAACGGGCAGGCATGTTTCCTCGTAGATTGAGGGGGTCTCAAGCAAGATGGAGCTCTTAGGGTCGAGGGCCCGACAGGGGAGTCTTGAGTGAGACGGAGACGTCTCCCGCTCAGCGGTAGCTATTACCGTCGAGCGGGACGGAAATTGCATGGCGCTCGTGAGGACCCTCATCCTGAGCCTCATGCGGACCGTTTCTCCTGATTGGGCCATGGACCTTGCTAGTCGATCTACATGGCTCATTTCTGATAGTCAATAAGATTCTTTGCTTTATCTTTTAGTATGATTTCCTCCTATATTAAGATACCCCTAATCTATGTACCGGACAGTGGCCCACGAGCCTTTGTAGGGGTAAGGATCAGCCCTACATAGGCTTGTTCCTACCTAGATGGTGGCTCAGGTGTTATGTACGGGTTCAGTTCTTTGAACACGTAGAATCTCCATGGGGCGCGTTAGCGCACCCACTGGGTGTAGCCCCTGAGGCCTTGGAAGAGTGGTGATACTCATCCAAGGGCTACAATCGTTCAATAGGGTGGTGATCTTGGTGACGCGTCCGTCCCTCATTTGTTCTAGCCGACCTAGGCACTTTTTTAGCCAGCCTTGGCGATCCATGAAGGAGGAGTGGTGCCAGCTTCGTTCAAGCCATCACGTGAGTAACTCGTAGAGAGTTAGCAGGGCATTTACCCATCACACAAAGTATTACGACCAGCCGAGGGCTGATTTGTTCAAAGAGAGTGATCCCAACCATGGTGCGAGGAGCCCCCGAGCCCCTGCCCTTTTGGGGACAGTTAGGGGACACCCTAAACTATGTTTGACCCTCATCACCTTTTCGCAGGGAGGAGGGGTGACGCGATCCATGCTGCCCAAGAGTGAGCCACAAGTCATGGATGCTTCAGTGAGCTATTAACGGGTAGTTCAAGTGGACGTCCATGCCCATGTTAGATGAGGGTAGGCTCGTGGTCCTGACACACACCCCATAAAGCGCTTGCAAAGGTTCGCTAGGCAGGGCTCAATCCCATTAGATAGGGGCCGAGGGCTCGATGCTCTCCCTCGATGGGATCCCTCAATCTAGGCACCTTTGTCTGGCCTTGAACGCGACTTTGAGCCGTCTCGAACTTCGCGTTCGAGGTTTGGCTTGAATTTGCACGCCTTAATCACCCCTGACTCTGTTGATCTCTTGCGCCTGTCGAACCCTTGATGGGCCATGGCTCGAACCCCTGATCAGTAGGGCCTCGAGAAGGTGTGTGACATCTCTAATGTAACAATGATGAAAACACCTTTGAAACAGAATAAAAAGGGGAATAATGGTGGTAGGATTCAAAAATTCATCAAAAATTCAATTGGAAATTCAAAAACAAAGGTTGTTTGACACCCAACTGAAATCTCAAGAATTTTGTGCTAAACTTGAAAATCTCCAAAAATAAAAGTTGTTTGTCATCACAAATAAGGCCTAGTCACTGTTTGGAACTTTTGAGAATTTTGCTTTTTAGCCCCTCAAAAATTCGAAAAACCAATCTGGACACCTTTTTGAATTTGGGTTGTTTGAGCTCGAAAAATTTAAAATTTCAGGTTCACCCCAAAAATAAAGTTGTGTCCCACCTCTCAAACTCCAACTTTTATATTCACACTTTTTCATGTTCAGTTCAAATTTTTGGAGAATATTCAAAAGGGGCACAGGAGCTCCACGGAGCAGCCAGCTCGGCCCTGGCGCGCTCTGCGCCTGGCCGGAGCTCGGCCGCCACGTGGGCGGCGAACGGCGGAGGCCACGCCGAGCTGGCCAAGCCGCGGCGTCGGGTGGCCTTTGTCCTCGAGCGTTTGTCCAAGCCCTCCGCGCCATCACATCGCCGCTCGTCCGCTCGCCTCGCCTCGCGCCGCGCGAACGCCATCATGGCGGTCGGAGCGCCGCCGTGGCCGCGCGCGCGCGCGCGTCGCGCTGAGCCGCCTCGCGCGATTCTCCTCCCGCTACGCTCCAAGAGCTCTGCAGAGGATCTTCCACTTCTCCACGCCTCAATCTCCGACCCCCAATCCCGTGCGCGTGCTCTGCTCGAGCTCACAGCGCCATCAATGGCGACCGCGACAGCTCGCACACGCGCACACACGCCACCAACGCCGCTCAGTGCCTTCTGGCTCACCCACACACTCCACCAAGCACTAACACTCTTTCCCCTCAGTCCACACGTAGCCATTCTCGCTCCCTCGCGTCTCGCTCCGTCGTCTTCAACCTCGCGCCGCGCGGACCGAGCCGAGCTTCGAGACGAAATTCGCCCTCCACTCTCCTCCATTCCCAAATTCCTCGCGCTCAGAGCTAGACCTCTACCCTAGCTCCCTTTCCCCCCACTTCTCTCGAGCTATCATCGCTTCTCCGGCGAGAAATCGAGATTTCCCCCAAATCTCCATTTTTCGGCCGCCGGAGCACCCTCACGTCGAGACCCTACGCCGAGCCGTCCCCGAGGTCAACCGAGCACGCCAACAGCTTCCTCGAGCTCCACTGGTGCTCTAGGACCCCTCCAACCCCGACGAGACCCACTACCCTCGCCGGAATCGAGCCCGCGGCGGCCGCACCGCCACCGCACGTCGCCGGCGAACTCCGACCATCCCCCGGCCTCCCAACCGCCACCAATCGACTCGTGGTGAGCCCCTGGTTCTTTTCCCCCACTTCCCCGACCCTAGCTCACCGTCGTTTGGCCGGCGCAACTCCGGCGATGAGCCGAGGGCATATGTCCATCGTCTTCGTTTTTCCAGGGTTCCCAGCGCAAAAAGTCAGGGACCTATTCGTAAGGTTTTGAAAGTTCTAGGGTCTCCAGCGTAAAAAGATTCTTAAACCTAGATCTATTTTTCCCGGATCTTGTAAAATCCGTTAAAAATCGTACAAAAATCAGAAAAATTCACAAAAATACTCCCTGGACTCGTGAGATTGTAAACTCCAATCTCATTTAAGCATATATACACTTTTGGTGAACCATTTTCGAACTAAAATTCAAATTGTGAATTTAGAAACTTGTGCACCATTTCAAATCCAGAGCTCCACTAGTGCTGAGCTTTGGATATGTTGTTTGCAGTGACTTTGGACACCTTGTATCCAACGGGGACCTAACAATATGGACTGTAGCTTCAGTTATGAATTAATTTGTGATTCCTGTCTTTTTGTAGTCCAGAAATTATTAAAAATAATCTATGAGGCGAAAAATCACCATTTTTCTCCAGAGGCCTAAAAACTTGTTAGCACATCTGCTAAAAATGCCAAACTTAATTTTTGCTCTGTTTAGACTAGCAAATAAATAGATATGTGTTTTCGGATAGAAATTTATTGAAGACTGTCCAAGGGTTATTTTGAGCCACCACTTGGCCAGAGCCCTCCTTGTACTCATGACTAGCTCTGGTAGGAAAATTTCCTGATTTGGGTGTATTTTCAATTTTATATGAATTTATTTCATTTCTGTAGGCAGCAGCTTGTACTATTTTTAATACATTTTGTGTAGCTCGGATTTAGCTAAATTTTGGAGTGAGCCTAACTCTTATACTCCAGTAGCTGTCATAAAGTTTATAGATAAAAAGGATGAACAGAAAATGATAAACAAAAATGAGAAGGAATTAATGTGGAATTGAAATTTTATAAAAGAATAAACCTTCTTAATAATAGGTTAGAATAAAATAAGGAAAGTCTAAAATTCCAAGAACAGCACCCAAACTTCAAATAATAAATGGAAATTCTTTTATATATGTACACAATCACCATCAAAGATGAATAAAAATTTTCCACACACCCCCCTACTCTATTTTTGTGAAGGAAGGAGTAGTACTTAAGCATGTCTAGGTGAATATGGCCTTCAAGGCCTTAGTTTTGGAATCAATAGGCAGCCACAATAAGTTATGCATCTCATGTAGAAGGCGCTATTCCGGACGGCACCTACCATCTCATCCCCGCCGACGAAGAAGGAATCCCGGAAGGAAGTGCCAACGAAGTGGAAGTCAACCCAGAGGCTAACCCCCAGCTAGAGCAAGAAGGCAAGCCCCGGAGCATAACCTAACCTTTAAAGTTTATGCATCTATGAATTCGCTATGCTTGTGCATTTACGTTTCAAGGAGTTGATTGAATACCTTAGCTGCACATTTCTAGTACCTATGACTTGCAACACTAGTATGAAAGGATTGATAGGGCATTGCTTTAGGTCCGTTACAAGTCGAGTGATTTCCTGTCACTCGTGAGACATAGGAGTTGCTTGTCTTTACTTATGTTGGAATCATAAGGATTGACGGGCAGGGTGATAGATGTAGATCTCCCGTCCGTGTATGATAATTGATTTAAGGTCGAAACGTGTGGTTGAGTGTGTCAAGTTTTTGAACGTACCACATGCATGCCGATATATGGGAATCGGTAAGCCCGGTACCAGATTGAAGCAGCTAGGGCCGATAGCCATCTCTCCTTGGAAACTTTTGTTTCCCCTGCCGTACACTTGTGGATATATGCGTGAGACTGTGAGTGAAGCAGTAAACCTTTATCCTAAGGAAGTGGACCCAGTTCCGAATTGTGGATCGATGGGAAAGGTTGGGAAGTGCTTGTACCTTTTATAGCAAGCATTATCCGTGTGTGTTGGGTTTCCCCTGGCCAGGTAGCAAAATTCGGTTCGAACTGTCCGCTTCTCGCGGTTAATGAGACTGCTTGACCGCCTTGCTGCATTGAGTAACAAGTGGAACTATGAGATTGATGAATTTGTTGTATGAAATAAATTGTATTGCACCACTTGTATGCTTAGAGAGGATGCTAATCTAGAATGGTTAAATCTACTAGAATATGATGCTAAAACATGAAAGCAAGGACCTACTCTTAGTTGCTTTTTGGCAAACAAAGCGACCAGCCAAAAGTCTCTCATGTCTAGAGGTCGGTGATGTAGTTGTCACCCGACGGGTAAGCCTTGCTGAGTATTAGTATACTCAGCCTTGCTTGTGGCATTTATTTACAGGTACAATGTTGGATGTGGCAGTCGATGCCATGACTTGGCCTACCCAGGTTCCCCCTGGATGGCATATCGAGTGGGTTCCGTCCTCTGCCGAGGAACGGGAGGAGTAGCACCGTGGTAGGCTTCATCATGGTGTTACTTGTATCGTCGTTAGATTATCTTTCCGCCTGCAATGAACCTTTATTTCCGCTGCAAGAATTTTGATACTCTGATTTAAATTCAAACTCGGTTTGTAATAACTCTATGATACCCCTTTATGTATGTTAAATTTATGGAATGTTGTAATCTCTGGAACTCACCTTCGTGTGGGTGTGCTGTTGTTTCGATCGAGAAAAGTACGTGGTTAAATCGGGTTTAATCCGATGGCGCTCCAGCTTATTCCGGATTAAGTGCCTGACTACTCGATTAGTGGTCCTGGGGTACTTAACTTGGAATAATTTCGGAGTGGTCCGCCACAAGGTGGTTCCTTGCCTACGAAGGAAGCCTGGAGGGAATATTCCACTCGTCCCGCTTCTCATGGGGTCGTGGTTGTGTGTGCGAGTTGATGTGCACTGGCACAGGAAGGTAGGAATAAAGCCCACACCGCTCGGGGAAAGACCAAATCACCCCAAAAGACTAGTCCGATAGGGAAGGGTGGCTCTCCCTTTGTGTCTTCCACCTCCCAAGCTAAGCAAGGTGGGATTATTCAGAGGCTCACACGGTCGCCGCACGACTACAACTGGGCCAGCTGGGCCCTTTTTGTTGCGTCTTTGCCAGCGGGTAATAGTGGAGGATGTCCTCATCATTCTCCCCTTCTTAACAAGGGCTCCGCTAAGCGAGGTGGAATAAATTCGGACGTGCATGGCTGCCGCATACACTGTCGTGCTCCTGGCCAAATGCCGCCTACACTGTTCTGCGCCTAGCCAAACCATGCTCACTTGGCCACGACATGCCGCCTACACTGTCGTGCGCCTGGCCAAATGCCGCCTCCACTGTTGTGCGCCTGGCCAAATCGTGCCGAGGATGTCCTCATCATTCTCACCCCGTTAAACGGAGGCCCAACTCTGATACCAAATGATGTGCACCGGCCCAAGCAGGTAGGAATAAAGCCCACACCTCTCGGGGAAAGACCCAATCACCCCAAAAGACTAGTCCGATAGGGGAAGGGTTGCTCTCCCTTTGTGGCTTCCACCTCCCAAGCTAAGCAAGGTGGGATTATTCAGAGGCTCACACAGTCGCCGCCCGACTACAACTGGGCCAGCTGGGCCCTTTTTGTTGCGTCTTTGCCAGCGGGTAATAGTGGAGGATGTCCTCATCATTCTCCCCTTCTTAACAAGGGCTCCGCTAAGCGAGGTGGAATAAATTCGGACATGCATGGCTGCTGCATACACTGTCGTGCTCCTGGTCAAATGCCGCCTACACTGTTCTGCGCCTAGCCAAACCATGCTCACTTGGCCACGACATGCCGCCTACACTGTCGTGCGCCTGGCCAAATGCCGCCTACACTGTTGTGCGCCTGGCCAAATCGTGCCGAGGATGTCCTCATCACGAGTGGTCATGGAAGACGTGGCCTAGGGCAGGCGAAGTGGTCGCGCCTTTTCAGGTGAAACGGCACAGGTGGGGGTCAAACGACGTGACAGCGTTCCTGTTACCCTGTGACCCTTCCGTTACCATGCTTGTGGGACGATGCTGCAACTCTTCCGTGTCCCTTCGATTACCACGATGTGGTAATTTTTTCATGCGCCCTTTGCTAATTCTCGATGATGGGGCCCAGTTGGCAGTGACTGTGGCATTTACTACGGCTGTCACGCCGCGGCCGCGGCTTATGTGTCCGTTTTAGTAGCAAATAAATAGGGAATCCGGGGGAGGGCGTTGCCATTTACCTTAGCCGTCTACTCTTGCAACTGCAATGATTCCCCTTCTTGCAATCGCAGCCCTGCACTCTCGAGAAGTAAGAAGAAAGAATACATCACGTGCTCGCCCGCTCCGTCTTTGTTCCCTCCTTTGCCTCGCTCGTCCGCCGAAGCTATGGTTGAGATGAGGGATCCCACGCCATGGAAGTCATCCCTTGTCACACACCACAACTTGGAGGGGCTCGTTGCCAGCGGCCTCCAGCCGGTGAACACCAACCTGGAGAAGCCAGTGTGGATTTTGCCGGGGTCCAACAAGGAGCCGAACCGATCAGAGGGCTACGTCGTGAGCCTGGCCCGCCTGCATGAGCACGGGTTCGGCGTCCCCGCCGGGCGATTCATTCTGGCATTGTGATCCTACTACAAGGTGGAGCTCAACAACTTCACCCCGAACTCGATTTTGTAGGCGGCGGTCTTCGTCGCCATTTGCAAGGGGTTCCTAGGGATCCACCCCATTGGGACTTGTGGAGGCATCTCTTCCATAGAGAGCTCCAAACCAAGAGCCTAGGCAATGGTGTCCGTCGACCTATTCGTGTCAGCGGCCTCATGCTCCATGTTCACGAGAAGAGGACGAACATGTACATCCCTTGCACCATGCTCACCAACAACCATGAGTGGGAAATGTGGTGGTTCTACCTCTTGAACGAAGATGACAATCTCCTGGCGTACACTAGGGAGATCATGGAACAGATAGAGGACGTCTGGTCTTGTGGGGTGTCACCCCCGTGCAGCAGGTGAAGCTCGGAGTTTACGACGATGCACTGCAGTGCCTCGTGAGTGCCAAGTTGACTGCTGGTGGTGTCATCGCCCACTTCCATCACCACCGGGTGCTCACCCTCGTGGAGAGAAGGTTTGCCCGCTACGAGATGATGCTGGGCTTCGAGTCTGGAGGTACTCAGATGGCGGGGGAGCCGCTGGCGAACGACGTCGCCATCCAGCGGGCGAAGCACGCAGTGGACAAGCACACCTCAGGTCCGTTCACAGTAGTGATGTGACCCCAAGCAGGGTACCTGCAATTCGTAAGTACTCTCGTTTCTATTTCGTTGATCCTGTCGATTTGATTCCGCCGTTCCCCGTTCCTTATCCTTGCGATGTGCAGGGATTGTCCCGCAAGGGGTATTCTTGATGCCTCCCCTTCCCGAGCTCCACGCCATCAACTGTGCGTACGCCGAGGCGACGAAGCGGTAGAAGGACCTGGAGAAGGAGACCTGCATGTGGAGGCACTAGAGGAAGGAAGAGAACAAGAGGGTGAAAAAGGAGCGCAGGAAGGACGGCCTTTCGCCTCTCGCGACTCCAGAGACTACCCTGGAGCCCAAGAGCGACGAATCAGATGGTGGTGGCAAGGCCTCCATCGGGGCGGGGAGCGGCTCAGGGATGCTAGGCACCCCATAACCCTTTGTACCCCTTTTAGGTCTCGGATCAGCTCCATTCGCTAGACGGCCATGACCTTTTCAAGGTTGAGCTCGATGCCTCATTAGGAGACGATGAAGCGTAAGAGCATGCCTCGAGGTACCCCAAACACGCATTTCTTAGGGTTGAGCTTTACCCCGTCAGCCCTGAGGCAATCGAACACGACTCGAAGGTCGCGTACCAGGTCGTCCGTCTTCCTGTATTTCACAATGATGTCGTTGACATATGCTTCTACGATACAACCTATATGATCTCCAAAGACGTGGAGCATGCAACGTTGATAGGTGGCCTCGGCGTTTCGAAGGCCGAAGGGCATCGTAACATAACAAAAAAATCCAAGAGGGGTGATGAAGGAAGTCGCGAGCTGGTCGGACTCTTTCATCTTGATTTGATGGTACCTGAAATATGCATCAAGGAAACATAAAAGCTCACATCCCGCGGTAGAATCTACAATTTGATCTATGTGTGCCAAAGGAAAAGGAACTTTTGGACATGCTTTATTCAAACCAGTGTAAGCTACACACATCCTCCACTTCCAATTGTGTTTCTTAACTAATACAGGATTAGCTAGCCATTCGCGATGAAATGCGTCCTTGATGAATCCGGCCTCCAAAAGCTTGCGCACCTCCTCACGAATCGTCTGGTGCTTCTCATTGTCAAACTGTCGTAGGCGTTGCTTCACTGGCTTGGAGTGGGGCAGGATGTCAAGGGAGTGCACGACGACCTCCCTCGGTATACAGGCATGTTCAAGGGGCTCCATGCGAAGATGTCGGTGTAGGCGTGGAGGAAGTCGACGAGCACCACTTCCTATTTGCTGTAGAGGGTCGAGCTGACCCTCAGCATCTTTCCGTCGTTGTTGTGGGTCGAGAGGTACGGTCTTGGTACCCTCAGCGGGCTCGAAGCTACGCGCGCCGCAAGGCTTGGAGTCGGGAGCCTCGTTCGCCAACTTTTCGAGGTCTGCCTCGAGGGCCTCGGCGTGCTCGATGCTCTTGACGTCACATTCGTAGGTGTGCTCGAACGTTGGGCCCACCGTGATGACGCCCTTTGGCCCCAGCATCTTCATCTTGAGGTAGGTGTAGTTGGGGACCGCCATGAACTTGGCGTAGCATGGACGCCCGAGGATGGCGTGGTACGATCCCTTGCACTCCACCACTTCAAAGGTGAGCATTTCTTTGCGGAAGTTTGCTGGCATGCCGAAGCAGACATGCAGGTCGATCTGCCCAAGAGGTTGTACCCGCTTCCCTGGTGCGACGCCATAGAACCTGGACTTGTTGGGGGGCAGCACCTTCGTGCTGATCCCCATAAGCTCTAGGGAAGGAGCGTACATGACTTTTAGGTTGCTTCCCCCGTCCATGAGTACCTTGGAGAAGCGGGTGTTGCCAATGATGGGGTCGACAACGAGCGGATACCAGGGTTCGGGATGTGGTCGGGGTGGTCATCGCGGCTGATGGAGATCATTTCCGCCACCAGTCGAGTTAGGATGGTGTGGCCTTCTGGATGGAGAGGACCTCCCGACGCTCACGCCTGCGCTGTCGAGGGTCAGGTTGGCCGCAGGTTCCCCGAAGATGAAGAACACGTGCTCCACCTGAGGGAAACTCTCGCCATCCTTGTCGCCCCCATCCTTCATCGCGTTGTCGTCCTTTTGGGGGATGTGGTTGTAGTAATTCCAGAGCATCTCGCATTGCTCGAGGGTATGTGTCACCACGCTCTTGTGATAATGGCATGATTTCTTGAGGAGATCATCGAACACGCCACCGCCTCGAGGGGGGCTCGGGGCCCTTGCGGTTTGGATCAACCGCGAAAGCTTCATCAGAATCGACGTCCTTCTCGAGTGCGTGCCACTGCTGCTGGGGCTTCTTGCCCTTCTTGCCCCGCTTTTGCTTCTTCGATGGGTTCTTAGGTTTGTTGTCCTCCGCGGGTGCTTCAACTGCGCGCTTCCCCTTCTTGTCGTTGAACATCGCCCCAACCGCTTCTTCTTTAGAAGCAAAGTTGGTGGCGATGTCGAACCGTTAGTGCATTGCGTACTAGCAGGACTTATCCCGAAAATGTACATTTGGTAGATGCAAGGGATTATCAAGTTTTTATTATCCAACTATGAAATAGCAAGCGGGTTTTGATGAGTAAGCAAAAGACATAGCATCTGTCCGTAGATCATACACCAATGCATTTGCATAAGTAAAGTGATCATGTATCATCAACCATGAGCTCAATCTTCCATAAGCCCTTTCCGAAACTCTACGTAAAGTCGAAGTCAAATGAGCGTGCCATAACCAAGAGCGTGGCTATTGCAGTAGATCAAAAACCCGCAGGGGTGTACAACATTTCCCACACGAGGCGCAAGACGAACGACCATACCCTCGGCCTAGGATAAGTGTTAATTCCTGCCCTCAACCGTTCACATACCCACACCCGGCGATGAGAGGGCGGCCGAAGATGTATAGGGTTAACGAACTCCGCCATCATAACAACCCGTGTCAAACCGTCCCATAACACGGTCCGGCTTATGGTACTTGACTTGCCCATCCCATACTAAGTCTGTGGTTTGTACGAGGAGTGCTCAAGTTCCAAAAGCGATACGCATCGGTCCTTAACCAATTCAAGCAAGCCTAAACATTTGAGTTCCACTCTCAACATGGCCCTACATTACTTGCTCAAATCTCGAGTCATACTTATGGTTGTTCATCTTTAAAACATTCCAACTATCCGAGTATGATTAAGACAAAACCTTATGTCTCACGAGAGGTGATGCCCTTGTCATCTCTCGACTTCTATCGGCTAAGCATGGATAAGCAACTTAATTGTCAAGTCTAACAAACATACTTAGCTAAAGGGCTGTTCTAATTCCAAAGTTCATGACTAGTAAGGTTCTACTCTACTCAATTCCTATGAACTAGAAGAGGGTGGCTTATTCACAAATAATAAGCATTTTCCATTCGTGAATTGATTAGAAAAAAGGTGTCTGCCTTGTTGCTTAGAGGTAGCCTCCTGAAACCATGGGGTTCGGCCCGTACTCAACCTCTCCTTGTTCCGGCGTCTCGATCTCTGCACGAATGCAATGATACTTGATAAATAAATATGACATGAATGAATTTGCAAAATGAGATGCAAAAGATGTGACTAAATATGTGTTTAGAATGCCTCAGAAACATATATAACATACTTTAAGTTGAAAACATAAATATAGTCAACTAGGCAACTTTCGGATCTTCCGACCCAAACTATCGGGTCATCCGATTTTAGCCAGAGAAGAATCGGGTCTTCCGGAACATAAAATTGGATCTTCCGGACATAGACTGGAACTCAAAATCGAATGATCCGTCTCTTTCCCGGATCATCCTAACAGCCCGGCGACCGGGAAAGAAAAGCTCGTCGGCGGCGGCTCCGACCTCTGTTTTTGGTGCCGTTTGTTTCTATGGCTTTGTGAGAGTGTCAAGCTTCTATTCCAAGTGATATATTGGACATGCATTTGGGTTTATAAGCTTGAGCTCATCAATGGTGGTTTTCTTCCAACAACTCAAAAAACTCTAAACATAGAACAATGGGGAGTGGTTCAAGAGGGGGAATGACTCACCAGTGATGTGCACAACAAAAATGAGGGTAGCAGGTTGGTGTACGGCGAGGAGGAGTGAGGCT